>CM042011.1:49161353-49433853 GCA_023525715.1 Cichorium intybus
TCTTCCAATATTTAAATTTGCAAGGTGGGTTTAAAAGTTCTCTTTCTTTTTCCTCCTTTACAGCTCTATGCATGACATTATATGTATCCCTAAGAAATATCTGAAAAATCCTAAAAGGCACACTCACGGTATAAATTTTCTTGTTGGTCTGTGGATACGTATCTGGTGATTACTTAATACAGTAATAGTTGGATTTAAACTCCTGATTTCCATATTATCATGAAAAAAACTGTAGAAATATTTACTGTAATATACGAAAGAACAATATAATATAAATTTATGTTGAGCCTTATGTTTAACACCCTGTCTTTAAAACAAATTCGTCCATTATTGAGTGTTTGTTTCCTAGGATACAACAGCTAGAAGCGTTTGTTCGAGACCCCCACACCTTCCTACGCCAAAATTTTCAGTAGCAAGAAAATTCAGTAATAGAGGAAGAAAGGGAGAGGATTGCGCCAAACTTTTCGGTGTCACTAAAATGGGTGTAGATAAGTTATATTTATACAACAAAGTCATAATTGATCATTAATGATACTCTTTATGAGTTATAACCGACAATTAAATAAAAGATCGTAGCCAACATTGCATTTATGTCGTTCTTAATTACGAATAGTAACCAATAACCATTTTTCGATTATAAACTCGTTCAACCCCTCAAGTTTGGTGATTAAATTTACATTCACCAGATTTTTTTCCAACAGTCCCCTACATAAAATAAAATTTGATCAAATATTTTCAAGCTATTGAGATAAAATTCAACAGTTGAACTATACATAGGATGGGTAGGTGTTGCCGTTTGAACCTTCCATTAAGATACATATTTATTTTACTAAGCCGACCAGTACACTCGATGTCCTTGAAGAACATCTGTTGTTTGTGTAAATAATTAAAATGTGTATTGCATGATTCTCCCTGACCTATTTAGGTTCTCATTGATGTGTCCGTTATTGTCATGGAAACTCGCTTGAATCCGTAAGAGCTCTTACGAATTATGTCCTAATAATTCCCTTTAAAGCGATCCTTCTTCTGTCACACATAGGTGATTCAAATCGAATCTTTAAACGCTAATTTTATGATTTTTCATGTGATCATCAAAGTTTATTAGCTTAACATGCATCACTGTTCATCATAGGAATGGGTTAAAATTGTCCCAACAACGATCCAATTGTGTTATATGCAATTAGGTTGTCCATTAGAACCTAGATCTTGGAATCTCCAATCAACTTGGTTTGGGTTTTCCTTCACAATAATTTGTTTATCCATGAGCTTTAGTCCTATTCCTTTTAACAATCTCTCAAGCATTAGTTAGTGGATCCGCAATCTTATTTTCATTTTTTTTTTGTTACTAAAGATAATTCATCTAGAGAGTGACAACGCCTAGTGATATTAAGTATTTTAGGCGTTGTTGAGCCCTGTTCTTGGTAAAATTATATCAAATATGCATGGGTATTCTCACTTTTCGTGTCAGGACTTGTCTGGAGAAAAAGAACAGAAACAGGGACTAAAAGTGTACAAAAAGGAAAAAGTATGGAAAGAATGCAAAATCAAGAGAAGACGTACGCGCGCCGCGGATTTATCTCCTGCGCGACGCGGCTGTAAGGCGGTGAAACACATTTGAATGACGAAAAAACGGGGAACGGATAAGTACGCGCGCCGCGGATTTCACATTTGCGCGGCGCGGTCACGGGAAATTTGCAACTATAAATAGAGGCATTTCCAGCCGAAAACCCTAGCAAAGACCGGGTGTAAACATCGACCTAGAAGCTCTTTGACTCGAGGATTCCATTTCAGAAGCTATCATTTGGTATTTTCATGTTTAGATTTTTATTTCATTTTAGTTAAAGCATTGTAAGCCTTGGTTTGAATCTTTGGGTGTGACAACCATTGATCCCAAGCTTAGGTTTTGGTTTTAGTAATATTTGGTTACTGATTTTATGTGTGGATATTGGTTTTGGTGAATGCAATCATTTGGTTACGGTTAATATTGGTTTTTCGGTATTTCGGATGTTAGTTTGTGTTTTGATTGTTGGATTATATTTGGATTATGTTTTGGACTTGGTTGGGACTGTTTTCCTTTGCTGGAAACAGTAGCTAATTAGGTTAGGGTCAAGCATTAAACCTTGGCTAGTAACTGTTCTATTGGACTTTAACTAGCGGTAGTTTTATGCTGCTTGGTTTTGCTAGTTTAAATGCCTTCAATTGCTTCTGATTCAGAGATGTACTTCTGAGTTCAGAAAGTAACTAGGTCATTTGGACATAGTTAAACTTGGCTTGTGAGTTTAAATATTGTTATGAGGTAGAAAGATAGAAATTAGTTCCTCCGACTATAGCTGTGACACTATTAGTTGGTAATCTCTCATCTAGGCTAACCACGTAGCTCCTGTGGATCGACCCTGACTGCACTATACTAGTGAAAGTTAGGTTATCTTTTATTTTTGACCGCATGACGACCTCTGCGTGCACGTCAGAGAGTCATTGTTGAATGCTGTTATGTCTTTGACAAATACGTCAAGAATCACCATTATTTATATTACCATGTATATATAAAAGTTATTGGCTCTTCCTAGGACATATCCTAAGAATTTACGGAGCACTTCAAAATTTTTTTCCAACATTGGATAAAGTTTTTATCCTCTTATATTTTCCAACAAACGTTGACCATGATCAATATAGTTCTGGCTACACCAAAGTTACCACTATTGTATATCTTTATAATTGTGTGAACATCATCGACTAGCATACATACATATATTGGTGAATTACCGATAACATTAGCCATATGTAATTACCAAGATACCATACATGAGTCTACTTGCCAATATTGTATTTTTCCATGCAATTTCTTGCTTTAACCATTTACATATAATATTGTTAAGGCATCCTATCTCAAGGGTCCTAATATGTTACAAAATGGTACAATACTTTAAGGTGTCATTTATATAGACATATTTCATCGTATTTATTGATGATTAATTGACACTCCAATATGAAAAATTCAAACTTTTTATACCATTGTGTTAAAGCTTCCTTTAAGTCATAGACGCATTTCATAACTTTACACTCTTTTCTTCATACCCCTAGGCAAGAAACTGCTAGGCAGTTCCATGTAGATTTATAATTCTAAATCTCCATTTTTGAAGTTTCATATCAAAATGATATATCCAAATTGTAAGAAGTTACACCAAATTTCATTATAGAATAAGAGCATACAAATCAAAGTAGTCGTGGAATTTTTTTGTGTGATCTCTTTCTTACTAAACCTTAGTGATCTCTTTCTTACTAAAACTCGATAGTTCGAAAGATAGAATCATTATTAACTCAATCCAACATGATATTTTACGAAAACCTTAAATTTCTCAATCATATAATTCCAAATTTGGAATACTTATATTTCCACTCACGATCCATTCAACTTCATGTTGAAGGCCTTAGTAGTCATCAAAACCTCTATATATTGTTATGATGAATTTCATCTAATATTATTGGATTTTATGGTAATAACTCTTCGATTAATGAAGTATCAGTTGATCCTAAACTTACAAAGAAGAAACCGGTACACATTTATGTTGAAAATACATGCAACTATGTTTAAACCAATTCTCATATTATTTAGCAAGAAACCCCTACATTTTATGTAGAGGTAAATGTTTTTTCTCTTCTCAAAACCAAACGGTGTCTTGTATTCTATATTGTGGGGTCCTTTTACAAAGGAGATTGTTTGGAACTTGACTTACCCTACAATAACTATGGTAATCCACATAGTACGTGTTTGACAAAGTATATTGTTTGACTTCAAATAAGATCATGTTGTACCAGTTAGTTCAACATGGTCATCATCGTCATCCATTGTTGACATATTAACCTTTTGTTAAAATGTTAATCAACCTCTTATACAAAACAAATTTCTCTAAGGTTTTGTCTATTTACAATCCTTACAACTCAAGCTGTCATAAAATCTTATTGAAAAACATCAATCAGTTAGTACTATGTATTTACTTGGTTCTAATATGTCACACCATATCAAAATATAGCAATGTGATCTCTTGGTTTCAAAATAAGTTATATATTTAAACCAAAATTTTAGTTTTGTAAAAATATTTGTTTGGCATAAAATTCTTTAATTTAAATCTCAAAACTATCACCTATTTATTTTGTTTCAAATAAACTAAATATGTATATAAATTAAATAGCGGCGTCTTTATAAATTCTAAAGCAAGATTCATTGTAAATCAAGAGATCCCATAGAGTTACTAGTTAAAAGAACTCTACTAGTTCATATCGTTTGACATTTTAATCACAATATATGTTTATATATATATATATATATATATATATATATATATATATATATATATATATATATATATCAAGGTTGTAAAAATCGTTTGACGGTAGCTTCGTGGTCGAGTCGGGTTAAGGGATTAATCGGGGATTAGTCGGAGATTAATCGAAGACCTTAAATTATAAAGGAATTCATTTAAAAATATATAAATATAACAAAATAGCAAATTTTGATTCATTTATTCCGAGATACACATCAAAGATTATACATTTGTATATTTTTATTCTTTAATATTGATTTTCTTTCGGTTTTATTGACTTATTAGAGAGTGCTTATGTAGTCATTTAAAAATAAAAAATAAAAAATAAATAAAAAAATAAAAAAATTGAAAAAACGACCGCCAAGACCGGTTAATCGGCGGCCAAGGTCGATATTTGACCGAGATTTACAGCAAACCGTCAAGATGACCGATTAGGCCTAATCGCAATCGGTTGAAGACCGCCAAACGATTAATTGGCGGCCGAATCCTGCAACACTTATATATATATATATATATATATATATATATATATATATATATATATATATATATATATATATATATATATATATATATATATATATATATATATATATATATATATATATATATATATATAGGTCATATTTTTTCTCATTCTTATGTTTATAGGTGCTCATTGTGTGTTATTATTCTAATTATTCCTTATTTTGTAGTTGTTGTAAGTACGCTCTTATGTTCACGGATGCCACCAATGATGCTACCCTTTTTTCCTGGACGAATTGGGTTCATGGGTCAAGTAGAAGGAATAATATATGAGTCTTGCAAAGCTTCCTAAAGGGAAAGAAGAGAGGTTAGGAGTATTACTAATATTGCTCCTTATAATCCTCTCTGATAACTAAGTTAAAAATCAATTCTAAGTATATTGAAATTCTCTATTCTACTACTAATTAATTTTCCATTACATACTCTTCGTCTATATATAAGTGGTGAAAGGCTGACACGGTAGCTCCTTGTATTATGATCGAGTAGATCGGTTTTCCTTTTCTCTTAGTGGTTTGATCGTAACGTATATTGTATTTTATAGTATCATCGTCCTTCTATTAGCTGCACATGGGTTTGCATTTACTTATTTTCTAGGATCATGTTGCTTGTCTGGATCATTTGTTACCTATTCGGCTGTCGGATAGGTTGATTCCTATCTGATAACTAGGGTGTTGATATATAGGGCGTTAGATCGGTTGTGATTCTTTTCTGAGTTAGATGGGTGTGACGGTTAGGATCCCCGATTATATGTATGTATGTATGTATGTATGTATGTATGTATGTGTGTGTGTATATATATATATATATATATATATATATATATATATATATATATATATATATATATATATATATATATATATATATATATATATATATATATATATAGTTAGGATATTTTAAAAACTGTAATTATTGTGTGGACGTAAGACCCAATCAGAAGCCTAGAATCACCAAGGGTATTTTTGTCAATTGATTTATAAATCATTTAATGAAATTTAAATCAATTCCTATAATTATGGTAAACTAATCCTACAATTATGGAATATTGGTAACTGCTTCAATGAACCTAGCTGCCATCGATAACATCATAAAACGTCCGCAAATTCATCATCCTCACATCTCCAGTAACCTGGCCGATCTTACCACCGGGCGATCTCAATTGAAGACGAGGATTATGAGACTGAAGACGACGACGAAGATGCTGATTATTGGGACGAGGACGATGACGAGTACGAAGAGGAAGATATGGTTCAGTTGATTCCGGTGGAGATAACTTCACGTAATGTTCCAAGTACTATTTCCGATGGCAGATCGTTCCAACGGCTGGTGACGATCGCCGATGGCTTGCTGCACGATTTCAACGATTTGGAGTCGTGTGAAAGAAATCTGGGGAACATAGAGAACGATGGCGGTGATGTAGTAAAGGAATCGTTGAATAATGGCGAAATTGATGTTTTATTTTGCCCTATCTGCTTTGAAGCTTGGACTAGCGGTGTAAGCCATCAAATCTGGTAAAACAATGCTTCCACATTTTCTATTCAGCCCACATTCAAGCGATTCATATCGATTCTAACAGATTCCATGACTGCAGTTGTCTTCCATGTGGGCATATATAAGGATTGTCATGTATAAAGAAATTGCTCCAACTTGGTCGAAGTTCTGGGAAGGTCTGTTGACTGTAACATAACGAAAATACATGATTCCGTTAGCTACATTTTCATACATTTCTTTTGATTTTATCAGTGCCCTCAATGCAAGGGATTGTGCACATTGAAGGATGTTAGAGTTCTTTATGTTGCTCGCCTTTGTGTTGTTGATGAAGAGTTACACAAGGTACTACTAATAATCTCTTTGAAATTTATACTCAGAAAAAGCAAACTACATTTCATGATTAAGAACATCAATTGTTTTCTGTTTGCAGAAAGTTTGTTCACTTGTTGTGGATTATTCTAACGGGTGAGAAGATCATTCTGATGTTGCAAACTACATTTCATGATTAAGAACATCAATGTTGTGGATTATTCTAACGGGTGAGAAGATCATTCTGATGTTGCAGGCTAATTCTTCATGCATTCAAAACATACAAGAAACAGAGAAGAATATCATTCTGATGTTGCAGTCATTCTGGCAGAATATCATTATAATGTTGCAGTCATTCTAGCAGAATATCATTCTCACATAATATAATTCTCATAGAATGACATTCTATTTTGTATATAAGATTCTAGTATATTGTTCTAGTCATTTTGATGTTACACAATACAATGGAAATCTGATTTTGTAAGATTTTGTAATTAATATAAGTATGATTTTGTAATTGATTCTACCAGAATGTTTAACTTACTTTCAAAATATCAAGTAGCATTCTTTAAGAATACTAGTCATTATGATGTATGCTTTGTAATTCATTCTAATAGAATGTAAGTGATTATGAACTTATAATAAGAACCGAAATTAATTATATATTTTATTAGAATTGTAAAAAAAATTAATGTTTGAATTTGAAAATAAATTCGAATTTGAATTTGAAATTACATTTAAATTCGGAATTTAATCCCATAAAAATCTCACATTCTATAATTGAAAAACATAAAAAGTCCATATCACCCTTTAGAATGATATTATTAGAAAGTTGATATTTTTTAATTAAAAAAAAACAATATTCTGTTATTAATCACAACCATTGATAATTATAATCCTACGCACCAGATTTGTCTTTACGACCACACAATAATTGTGGTTCTTAATGTAACCTAGCAAGCTTGTTAAAGCACAAAATGTCTTATAGTCTTACATTAGGATGAGACTTCAACGCTTTAAATCCTTCTCCTCTCATCTGTTACCCTCCATTATCGTTGGATTGAAAATAAGAGATCATACAGTGTCTAGATAATGCAAACAAACACAAACACACAGATTGCCAAGTTATCAATTGGTTCCTTATTTAACTTGAGCCCCTTCATTTGACTAGTACTTCTTGCCACAACAATCACAACCACAGTCACACCAAGGCCATCACCACCGGTTGATTCTCTCCCAATAACATAATTACACACAATCTCCATTATCTAGACCTCCCTCCACCCTAACGTCATGTCACTCCGCACCTCTAAAAACCTTGAAGCATTACCACTTACTTGGGCCATCGCAAGATAGCGTAAAAGAGGAATCCCACCACCATTGCTGCCATATGTTGCGGCCTCCACGATCTTCACCACACCGAGCATACTTATTACACTTTCTTCTACCCCATACGTCATTGGTGGTCTTTGTGCTTGTTAATTTTTGATGCCTCGATTTCAGGTGGATAGATCGCTTTTGCATGTCTAAACTTCCTAACTTTCGCTTGATTCATTATTTTTAGTGTTTGCACATAATTCACTAAATTCTATCAAAAGTAGGGCCATTTGATGTTAAATAAAGGTTGGTTTAACTTCATAATAACATTTTACTTTAAACCAAAATAGCATGATCACATTCACAAATGATACTAACGATATCTATCAAATTTGCAAAAATGGTGTCTGCAGTTTTTAAAATTTTGTGGCTAAGGTCCAAACCTTTAAAAAGTTTTAGATTTGGTCCTTATTGAATACTTTAGTTGTGGAATAGTTCTATGGAATTAACCACCATTAATTTGGGGCTGTAAATCCATCACATGCATCACACATGAGGGCGTAGTTGTCATTCTTCAAGAGGGTGAACAGCCACTATATTAATGAGTATTTTACACAAAAAATCTCATTTATGATCCCTATATATTATTTTCCTCTTCCACTTCTCTCCTTTCTTTGCCATTGTTATACTACGTAAAAAAACCTTATCGAATAATCAAACACGCTTATTTTTTCTACATTTCAACTACAAATGGTTTTATAATATGAGATAAGGCTAGTAAAACAGGCGTACGACACCTCATGCTTTTCTTTATCAACTGAATTACAGAGTCGAAATGTCCGATAACCCAAAAGTTCCCATGTGTTGAGCATTGGTAGAGTTTCACACATATACATCGAAACATAAGGAAGAACTATAAATAGAAATAGTGCAAGGAAAATTTATGGAAATGTGTCACTACAACCACAATACCTGAGTTTGAGCAATATATGAGAGAGTTTAGCTACTATGATACAGAGGCATGTAGGGGCGAATCCAGGAAAAATCACCGTGAGGGGCACAAATTTTTTTTTCTGGCAATATATAATAAAAAAGTCTACAAAAAGTACGATAAACATTACATATGAAAAACTACCCTACGAAATTACATTTTAAATGTGACCTCTTCTGTCTTTCATTTTTTGGAATCGATTAATGACGTTTTCGGTTTTAACATTTGTAAGTGCTTCGTGTTCTACACTACAAATCAAAGCGTCGCTCATGAACTCGTCGCTCATTTTATTCCGCAACTCCGTATTCAAAAGCTTCATTGCCGAAAAGCATCTCTCAACGGTTGCGGTCGCGACTGACAAAACAAAAACTAGCTTTACTCACTTATAGACCAAAGATAACGACCGGTATTTTCCTCTTTCGAGCATCGAACGAGCTAGCTCTGAAATTCCTTTTAAGTTAGCAAATTTAGGATGATGCGTAACAGAGTGATAATACGTATCAAGTTGGCCAGGAAGACGACTTCTTTCCGAATCATTAAAATTCTGTGTATAGGTCTCACTTAACTTGAGCAATTTTTCTCTATCAAATTTAGAGAAAGAATCACATGGACTCAATGCCGCCATGTTCTCTATCAAATCGGTGGTTACTTCACTAAATCGTTCCCCAAACTCTACCAATTGCAAATCCAAAACCGTGTTAAAAAGACCAACCTCAAAATGAAACCGATTGGTATTGTTGGTCACACGGTTTCTTGAATTAACATAATTTGCCTCCATATCCACCATATTAATACCAAACTTTTGACAAAAAGAAGTTACTTTCATCAAAGTTGTATTAAATCCCTCATTTCTAAATGTTTGCAATGAATGCTTTGTCGCCCTTACCAATGATGCAGCTTCCAAAATATCTTGGTCCTTTCTTTGAAGATGTTTTGATAACGTATCAGTCTGCCCCAAGATTTCCAACATCAATTGCAAGTAGAACACAAAATCAACCGTCTTAAAGTATTTTAAAATACCTATTGCTTGACAGCGATTAGATAAGGAAGTACCGTCATCTTCAAAATACTTCAAAACTGACAAAACTTCTTCAAACATCTTCTCTACGCTCATTAATGTTTTAAAATGTGAACCCCATCTCGTATCTCCTGGTCGAATTAGAGAAGTTTCTTGATTCAACCCACTTCCTCTTTCTATTTCCCCTGACCTGATTGCAGCTTCCACTCTTGTTTTGTGATTCTCTCGTATGATATCTTTTCTTTTCCACTCTTGTTTTATGATTCTCTCGCCTGACCTGATTGCAACTTCCACTCTTGTTTTGAGAGGGTTGTGTTTTTTGAGGGATTTCATTAGAAGGACCTTCAAAAGGAGGTGATCTTTGGGGAATTTCATTAGGTTGAGGACTTTGGGAAGGTTGTGTTGTTTGAGGAATTTCATTAGAAGGACCTTCATCAAACTTTCTTTTTAAAAAGTTATTCATAGAACCCTACAATTAAAGTATTAATTATTAAACATTCAATAACTAATGTTTCATTAGATTGTGGTCTTTGTGGGATAACAACTTACTTGTAGTTGTTTTAATTCTTTGCCTTGTAACCCTTGTTTCCCTTTTTTCACTTGTTTCATCTTTATTCAACTAGGGCTAATTATTCAAGAGATAAAATTTGCAATTAACATTAAACATTCAATAACTAATCAATAATTTAACAATTAACTAATCATATAACATTCAAAATTTCTAATAATCATTAATCTAAAACAATAATTAACTATTAAGACAAGTTAGGTGTTAATTATCAAGACTAGAGATTGAATCATTGAAAATTAGAAAAACTAAAAGAAAAAAAACCTTGATCAGTGACGTTGCAGGTGAGCAAATGAGTTAAGGAGGTAGAATCTTTGACTTTGGGAGTTTGGGTGTTGGCTTGTTGATGGCGCAAGAGGACAAGCAATTTCTTTCAAGTTTCAATAATTCAATCGACAATTGGCAAAGCAAAGCAGCCAAGCAGGGGCGCTGGTAGGTCACGAACAGGTTGAATATTTTTCAACGACGGATCAAATTCACAATTCACATAGGTTTAGATTTTGTGGGCCAGCTTTTGTTTAATGTGTTTTTTTAAGCCCAATGCCTTCAATTATAAAAAATATGAGTACATAATTGTAAGGGGCACTTATTTTTAATCGAGGTGGGCACGTATACATAAAAAAAATTTCGAAATTTTTTGCATTATTCCGAAAAAAATCGTAGGGTGCCCGGGCACACCCGGGCATCTTGTTACATCCACCACTGGAGGCATGTAGATGGCTTAAGCAGATTCCTCCACAACACTAGGCTAGAAGCAACTTCACATATACATAACTTAACACAAACACTTTATATAACATGTGGCATTGTCCTTAAAGTATTAGATTACCTTTCTAACACGAAGAGAGATATTTGATGTTTGGTTAAACAACCTTTATGAGGTTTTGTAACAACATGATAATAGATGGGAGAGAAAAACCTATCATAGGATGTTTAGATTACCTTATACAATACTTGATGAAGGGAATTTGTAATTTTATGAAGGTCATGCAAAATGAAAGAGGACCTTTAACAGCTACTTCAACTAGAATATTGGATGGAGACAAGTCTCAAGCTTCACAATAAACTGCTAGCTGAAATGGGAGTGACAAGTAGCTGGTTACTAAGGCAAGAAAAAATTAGCATGTTGTAGATGTTAGGAACAACACTTGTAGTTGTAGAAAGTGGGAATTAATAGACATACCTTGTAAATATACTATTTTAAACCCTTTACGAAATGACCAAAAACTTGGAGGATGTTTGTGACATTTACATGTGGGTCAATAAGATTTACTAGTGGATGAATGTAAATTTGAAATGTGAACTAGAGAATAAAAGTAAAAATAAAGGATGTCCGGACTAGGACCTCACCCACGTGAAGGGGGGGGGGGGGGTCGTAAAAAGACACTATTCGGATGGTACCTCCCAGCATGAAGTAGTCGTCTTAAGCACGCCTTTATTGATATATGTGTTCTATTCAATTCCATGAAGGGAAAGGGAATGTTATGCAAAGCACGCCCTTACAGTTGGATTAGTTCCATTCCGAGAAGGGAAAGGGTTGCGGGGGTACCCGTATATAAAACATGATAAGAAATGAATCATAAATTTCAGTTGGTCTATGTTTTGATAAGAAGGTACTCAAATGGTGATTATTTATGAATTTTGTTTCTTTGATATATATATATATATATATATACTAACTTTTCGGGGTAAAAACCCCATGTTACTCACGAGGCTTTATGTTTCACGTGTTGTTTGTTTTTAAAATGTTATGTACTCAGGAGGAGAAGATAATAGTTAGAAGACTTGTAGATACTAGAAGAAGTGCTTTTGGGACATGTCTAGTGTTAGATGAACTTAAACTATGGTGATGTATTGAATTTGTAATACCTAGTTTTTGTTATTTTGAAACTTATGCTTGTGGTTTTTGTTAAACCACCTGTTGCAAACTTGTAAATGTTTTGTAAATTTTTGTGTAAGAAATGGGGTGTCACAATTTTGGTATCAGAACCATGGATTAAGCGAATTAGGTTGGAATACCATCCTAGGCTTAAACTATGTGGGTAGGAAGTAAGTGTGCCCTAGTGATTTAAGGATGTACTTAAACATATATTATTATAGCTAGGAGATATGACCTATAGATCAACGTAAGTTTAGCAGTTATATATCTATATAGGAAGATAACATGCTACAACTTTCTAAATTTTATATGGAAAAATTATGTGCATTGAACGAAATCTCTACTTATATTATATAGTAAATGAAAGGAGGCGGACATGAACCGCCAGTTGACGCGGCGTACAATAAGTAACACTTCCTCCCATGGAAGTGTACTTGTCAATAATGAGGGAAATGCGTGGGTTGAGCCAAACCCGCAACCGCAACCTGACACGCGCAGAGGTCTTCGTGCGGTCAAAAATAAGAGAAATACCTAACACACACTAGTAAAGCGGTAGTCAGGGTCGATCCACAGGAGCTTCGTGGTTAGACTAGATGAGAGATTACCAACTAATAGTGTCACAGCTATAATCGGAGGATCTGGTTTCTATTTTCCTATCACTAGCAAATGAGACAATGATCAAACACTCAAGCCAAGCTAAGCTATGTCCAAATGACCTAGTCACTTTCTGAAATCAGAAGTACATTTCTGATTCAGGAGCAATCAAAGGCATCCAAAATGACCAAACCAAGCAAAGCATAAACTAGCCACTAGTTAAAGTCCTACTGAACAGTTACTAGCCAAGGTTTAATGCTTATCAAATAACCTAATTAGCTACTGATTTCAGCTAAGAAAAACAGTCCTAACAAGGTCCAAAACAATATCCAAAACATAATCAATCAAACAAACCAAACACAAACATCCAAAACACCGAAAAGCTAAGATTAAATGTAACCAAATGCTTTTCATTCACCAAAACTGAATTCCAATCACAAAAACAGTAACCAAACGTTTCTAAAACAGAAACCTAAGTGCTCAAAGTCAGTGGTTGTCACTCCCAAGGACTTTAGCTACAAAGACTATTTGCTACTAAAATGAAATTAAAGCCAAAAACATAAAATACCAATCGTGAGCTTGCTGAAATGAAATCCTGGAGTCAAAGAGCTTCAAGGTCGACTTTACACCCGGTTCTTTGCTAGGGTTTTCGACTGTAAATGCATCTATTTATACTTGCAAATTTCCCGCAACCGCGTCGCGCAGAAATGAAATCCGCGGCGCGCGTACTTATCTTTTCCTGTTTTCTTCGGCATTTGAATGTGTTCCACCGCCTTAAGCCCGCGTCGCGCATGGTTGATTCCCGCGGCGCGCGTACGAGTTCTCTTGATTTCTCATTCCTTCCCAACTTCTTCCTTTTGCACGCTTTTAGTCCTTGTTTCTATTCTTTTTCTCCAAACAAGTCCTGGCACGAAAAGTGAGAATACCCAGACATATTTGATATAATTTTATCAAGAACAGGGCTCAACAACGCCTAAAATACTTGATATCACTAGGCGTTGTCAAACACCCCACACTTGTGCCTTGCTTGTCCCCAAGTAAGAGAGTTTTTAACAAATTATAATAAAGAATCAAACAATTTCTGACTGTGTTCAGTTTCAAAGTTTATTGCTCTATGAGTTAGAATGGAATAGTTCGCGAAAACATAATTGAAATGTTCTTTGGAATTCATGGCTTTCTAGAGAACCCTTGATTACAAACTTTCTGTCCACAATGAAGTGTACTTACTCATTCAGATTCTAAAGGCCATTAAGGAATTGTCCATGACTTTCGATGTAGTCCGTGTAGCGAGCTTTCAGAAATACCATCCCAGACCAGACGATCTTAGGTGGTAAGGTGCGTAAGGCCCACCCATTTTAGACCTACCGGCTCGAACAACAAAGGCCACAGATTGACATTTCCATCCTAGATTCCAATCCTAAAACAGCTCAATCTTCTAAACTTGTAAAACTCAACTTATTTGACTAACTAATAGCATGATCACAAATAAATAGTATTTCTTGAAAAATACTAATGCTATCGCAATCACAGACCATTCATTTCAAAATTGCAATTCATTAAAAATTTTGAAAAATGTTGCTAAAAATTGAAAAATTGATCATTTCTGCAAAATTTTCAAAAAAAATTCCCTTTCGACCGTCCACACCCCACACTTAAAACCGTACAACGTCCCCGTTGTACAAAAATTATTTCAAAACAAGGGAGAAAGAGTTACCCCTTTTTGGACGATAAACTGCTTGGTGCTCAATATTACAGGTATAATTGCGTACAAATGGATCCTTGATTTCGTATTCTGGAGTTGTAGCGCTACAGTGAACACGCCGGTGGTCGAGACAAGTGAAGGGGGCACGGTGACCCCACACTTGTCTGAGACAACTCCTTCTCAAATTGGTATAACATGCATAACTTATCAAACACATTAAAAACACACATGACAAATAAACATGAACAAAAACTATACAAATAGAAGTGTCATAAGTTTGTACATATATCCCAAAAAAAATAAAAAGAAAAAGGAAAAGGTACATCAATCACTACCAGGCGGCCTGGAGGGTCCGGCCTCATGATCGTGGGCTCTGGCTGGGAATGGTCGGGGACGCTGGCCCTGCGCTGATGCGATCTGAAGAAGTACCTCCCCGATCCACTCGAGCTGGTCCTCGATCCTGGCAACCCTGGCTGCCAGGTCCTCCTGATCTGGCTCTGTCGGGGTGGCGGGCTCTGGCTCCTGCGTCTCTGGCCTCCTGCGTCTCCTACCAGGCTGGGTATACGCAGGCTGGGGTGCTTGAAGAGGCTCGGTAGGTGCCCGGATGTACTGCCCCGGGCGCTGCATCTCAATGAGCCGCATCCTCTCCAACGTGCGCGCTGTAGTGCGGGATGGAGGCAGAGCAGTCAAAGAGGCTGCCATGGGGGCAGTAAAGATGCCATAGGAACGGGCCAGGCGGGTAATGAAATACCCCCTGGCTAATGGGCTGCTGGTGGAGGCGCCGATAGCGTGGGTGGAGAGAGCGACTGTGAGGGCGTATGGGAGGTGGAGGAATCTGGATGGGTCGAGGAGGACCCACAAAAAGGTCATGTCGTCGCCCGACACCTTCTCGCCTCCCTCCCGCTGCATGATGGAGGTGGAGACGATCCGGTGCATGAGGCGGTGGAGTGGGTCCCGAAGATGACTCTCCCTGGAAGCTCCTGCCTCATATCTGACGTTGGACAGCGATGCCCAAACCTCCATGTTGGGAGCCCTGTCCGGCTCCTCCTGATTGCAAGACCCGAAGAACCGAGTGAAATATCGATGCTGAAGGTCCTCTGGGGTGTATAACCCCACTCGCCTCCCGAACTCCCGGAGGTTGCACTCCCTGTGCTCACCTCCCAAACGAAATCGTACCAACCTGGAGCGCGGGTCTCCCGCCCGAGGTGCGAACTGGATAGTGGATATGAACTCCAGCAGCAACTCCGTGTAGACCACATCCTCGTCTGTGGCCATGATCCTATCCCAGCCATGGCATGTGAATGATGCCTCCTCGTGGGTCCAAGTGCGATGTAGGAATGGCTCAATCGCGCCCCAGAGCCCAGCATCCCTCAAAATATCTCGATCGATGACGGTCGCCTCAAGGACCCGGCGACTAGTCAATGCGTCTCTCCGTGAAGTGTACTCCACTGAACTGGCAAGCTCTGCGGGGAACTGGAGGAAGGGATGGTCCAATCTGAACATCATCTGCAAAAGAAAACACATAACACAAATTTTTTTTTTGCAAAATTAGTCCTTTTCTTCCCCACCGCACCGCGGCGCGGCCCAAGATCAAGGGCGCGACGCGGCGTACGGCTGTTTCCAAACCCCGATCCAAAATCTCAATTTAACCTGCTAAAAT
Organism: Cichorium intybus; assembly: GCA_023525715.1. Taxonomy (NCBI): domain Eukaryota; kingdom Viridiplantae; phylum Streptophyta; class Magnoliopsida; order Asterales; family Asteraceae; genus Cichorium; species Cichorium intybus. Next base: position 49,177,733 of record CM042011.1, read on the forward strand.
TCAATCTAATCACATCACAAGGTAGCCTAAGTGCCGATTAGCTCATCTAGGGTCTCCATTTGGCCAAACAAACACCCTATAAGCTAGCACTAGTGATTCTAAGTTTTGAATTATTTTTGGGCAAATCACTAAAATTAACTACCTAATCGCTAGTTTTAACGAGTAATAGATAGTTAGAATGGTATACCTTGGTAGTAGAAACACAATAAGCAAGAAAAATCGAAAGAAAATTTCAATCACTAGAGCTCCGAGTCGCGTGTGGGTTATGCGAGCCGCGGCTTACCTTTTAAAGGAGAAAACCGACTGATCGTTTACCGCGTCGCAGGTTTGCTCTTTGTGCGTCGCGCGTGTCCAAATCAACCCCTGCGCATCGGGTTGGTTTACGATCCCGCGTCGCGTAATTCAAATACCCGCGGCGCGGACTTCAAAATTTTCAAAACTTCTCAAATGACCCCACACTTTTTTCAAACCACTAGTACCTGCAGAAAGTTTGATGTAATTTTTTTTGTATTTTATTTTTTTAAGAAATATATCCTAACTTATGACACGATGGGTTGCCTCCCAACAAGCGCTAAGTTTAACGTCTTCAGCCAGACGTTCTGCTCCTAAGCTGACCCTTCTTCTTCTTCTTGACCTCTTGATGGCATTTGCTGGTATTCTGGCATGAAATTATTGGCCATCATTGTCATAAGGGATGTGAGTTGGGTCATCCGATCACTCACACCGCTGATCCATTGTTGTTGAGATTTCAAGAGCTCAAAAACATTCGCCTCTTGTTTTTTGGATTCTCTTTCATATTGCTGATGCCTTGCTTCCATCATCTCTAGCATGTCCAGCAATTGTTCCTTGTCGATGGCGGACAACGGGTGGTCCTTGGTTTCCTTTAAGATTTCCTCTTTTCCTCCCTCTCCCGTACGTGTCCATATCTTTTCTTTGCTCCTAATTCCTGGCTTCATTAATGTTTTCCTGTTTGCTGGTTTGCCATTTTCCTCTGAAGGTAATGATATCAGGTTCCCAAACATATTCAATCTTCTTTTTCTGGTCCCGAAGAAGATATCCATATCTCCAGTCTTGCAATCGATCACTGACCCGACAGTAGCTAAAAATGGACGCCCTAAGATGAGCGCAGGCGCATCGTCCGGACTCTCATATTCCATGACCAGAAAATCTACGGGATAGAAAAAGTCCCCTACTTTGACTATGACATTCGTTAGCTTTCCCTAGATACCTTAGTTGATTGGTCAGCCAGCTGCAGTACAACTTCTGCTGGCTCAATTTCTTCGTTTTTGTACTTGTCGTATAGGTATCCTTGCAAGATGTTAACACTTGCTCCCAAATCTAATAGGGTGTTTCGAATGACCACGTCCCCTACAGTTGTAGTGATCAATGGTGATCCGGGATCCTTTTCCTTTCTGGGCAGTGTTCCCAATAACACCTCGTTGGCTCTCACAGTTAATCTCACCGTTTTTGGTGTAGGTGCTTTGCTTTTCCCATTCTGTTCACACATTTCTTGCAGAATCCTTGTGTCTTCAGGGGCATCCTTAAGTTTGTCCCACAGGGGCTGATTCATTAAGGGTCCCGTTGATCTGGATGCTTCCTGCTTCTTCTTTTCTTTCCTATTCTTCCTTTTTTGTTTGATCCCTGCTATTGTTAATTGCTCTTCCTTTTGGATCTCTTTATCTATTTCTGGTTGAACTTCTCCTTCTTTACCTTCCTCGCTTTCTAGAGCCTTTCCTTCTTCCCCTGGTCTCACCTCACTCCCTACTTCGAACAAGTCCTCCAGAGTGACCTTTCGCCATCCTGATTCTACAGTATTGACTTGTTCCTTCTCTGGATGCTGATTATGCGTAGGATTGACTTCAGTAGCACTTGGCAACTTGCCACTATCTCTCTTTTGCTGGTCTGCAGCCATTTGACCTATTTGTCTCTCCATATTTGCGATGGCCTTTGCATTCGCTTGAGATTGTTGTTGTGTCGTAGTGATCATATCATACATCTTTGCTATCATCTCTTCTTGGGTCCCTGGGGTGTTGTTGTTGGTATTAGTGGACCCCCTGTTGTTGTTGTTGTTGTTGTTGTTTCCATTGTTCCTAGGCTGACTAGTCGGTTGACTTTGATAGTTTTTTGCCTAAAGTTTTGCTGTGGTCCTTGGTTGTATGGCCTATAGGGTCGTCCATTATTGTGCTGGCCTTGACCCTGGCCATAAACTTGATTTGCCTCGTGAGTCTTAGGTCCTCCTTGACCTTCTTGTGATGAACTTGGCGGTCCATTCTGTAATATTGACATAAGTCTATCAAACTTCTTGTTTAGTTCACTGATTTCCTTTTTCACTTCCTTTTTCCAATCAGCATCGACTCCTACTGCTGCCGCCGTACTTACAGTTTTCCTGGTGGAAAATTTTTCTTTGGAGCCGTTGCTCAACTGCTCCAAAAACTGCCAGGCTTCTTCTGGGTCCTGCCACATAAATGTCCCACTGGATGAGGCATTTATCATGGCCTGGTGTGTTTCACTGACTCCTTCGAAGAATAGCTTGACCAACTGCCATCTGGGAATCTCGTGATGTGGACAAGATCGCAACAACTCCTTCAATCTGTCAAAGGCTTCATGAAAAGCTTCTCCAAGCTTTTGCAGGAAATCCTGGATAACTCTTCTGATTTCAGTTGTTTTGCTCGCTGGATAAAATTCCTGAAGGAACTTTGCCTTGAGCTGATCCCACGTAGTGATACTGTTAGATGGCAACGATGTGAACCAATACTTGGCTTTATCCTTATGGGTGAACGGAAACAGTCTAAGCCTAAAAATATTTCTATTTGTGTTTCTGGGATTATTAGCATTAGCGATCACTAAGAATTCATATAAATGGTTATAGGGATCATCCTGCTTATATCCTCTAAATTCTGGTAATATTCCTAATAACTAAGGTCTAATCTCTACTTGCGAATCTATGTTATCAAGAATATAGATCGGCGACGAATCATCATATTCCCACGGTTGGAAATATGATGCAACCGATTACTGTCTCGGTTGTGCAAAATGTAAAGGTTGAGCAGGGTTACCGTAAAGATGATCATTGTACTCCCGCTGACCTGGTGGTGGATATTGTGGCGTTCTTCTAAGAGGTCCCTGACCTCGGTTCCATTGTGGTTGTGGTGCTGGTGGCACCCATCCTTCATCTTCCTCATCATACACTTCCTCCGTCTCTGGGTAAGGGTATCGTGGCTGAGGCGGTGGTTGAAAGTGTATAGGTTGTGTTGTTTGGTATGTGGGTTGAGGTTTAAAGAGGGCTGGTTGTGGTTGGGATGTTGGTGTATGCTGTCTAGGAGCTGGGGTGCCATCTCGGGTCGGCTCTCCCCAAGTCATAGCAGAAGTAAATGGATTGGTGGATTGGGGTGTGAAGCGGGTGTAAATGGTGGGATAGATGGTGGAGTGCATGATGGTATGGGTGTAGGGGCTGAAACTGCACCACCAGAAGCACTCGTGCTCCCAAACTGAAATTCTGAAAGTGGGGGAATGGAAAACATCCCCGTTGCCTCACCTGATGGGTCTTGGGCAACACTGACCGGACTACTGCTAACTTGACTATAATTCATGATGCTTAAACGCCTACGGGCACGGAGTTTGCGCGCAGTACGCTCAATCTCAGAATCAAACTGCAATGGGGATAATTGCTTCCCCCTGCGGGTACGCATGCACCAGTGCAACACGCCCACAAAAATCAAAAATCAAACTTACCAAAATGAAATTTCAAAAAGCAAGAAACGAGTTCCTACTACTCACCTAACCTAAGCTCACAGCTCCCCGGCAACGACGCCAAAATTTGACACGCGCAGCGGTCGTCGTGCGGTCAAAAATAAGAGAAATACCTAACACACACTAGTATAGCGGTAGTCAGGGTCGATCCACAGGAGCTTCGTGGTTAGACTAGATGAGAGATTACCAACTAATAGTGTCACAGCTATAGTCGGAGGATCTGGTTTCTATTTTCCTATCACTAGCAAATGAGACAATGATCAAACACTCAAGCCAAGCTAAGCTATGTCCAAATGACCTAGTCACTTTCTGAAATCAGAAGTACATCTCTGATTCAGGAGCAATCAAAGGCATCCAAACTAACCAAACCAAGCAAAGCATAAACTAGCCACTAGTTAAAGTCCTACTGAACAGTTACTAGCCAAGGTTTAATGCTTATCAAATAACCTTATTAGCTACTGATTTCAGCAAAGAAAAACAGTCCTATCAAGGTCCAAAACAATATCCAAAACACAATAAATCAAACAAACCAAACACAAACATCCAAAACACCGAAAAGCTAAGATTAAATGTAACCAAATGCTTTTCATTCACCAAAACTGAATTCCAATCACAAAAACAGTAACCAAACGTTTCTAAAACAGAAACCTAAGTGCTCAAAGTCAGTGGTTGTCACTCCCAAGGACTTTAGCTACAAAGACTATTTGCTACTAAAATGAAATTAAAGCCAAAAACATAAAATACCAATCGTGAGCTTGCTGAAATGAAATCCTGGAGTCAAAGAGCTTCAAGGTCGACTTTACACCCGGTTCTTTGCTAGGGTTTTCGGCTGGAAATGCATCTATTTATACTTGCAATATTCCCGCAACCGCGCCACACAGAAATGAAATCCGCGGCGCACGTACTTATCTTTTCTCGTTTTCTTCGGCATTTGAATGTGTTCCACCGCCTTAAGCCCGCGTCGCGCATGGTTGATTCCCGCGGCGCGCGTACGAGTTCTCTTGATTTCTCATTCCTTCCCAACTTCTTCCTTTTGCACGCTTTTAGTCCCTGTTTCTATTCTTTTTCTCCAAACAAGTCCTGGCACGAAAAGTGAGAATACCCAGACATATTTGATATAATTTTATCAAGAACAGGGCTCAACAACGCCTAAAATACTTGATATCACTAGGCGTTGTCACAACCGGTGACACTTGAAGCTATTCAAAATCTCATTAACAATTTGAGAAATGAAATGAAGGCGGATGTCAATCAAATCATTTATAACCGACTAGGATAATCTCACACTCATTCTTCATAAGATGTTTCATGGAAGCCGACTAGTGAGGATTCTTCGAGAGGAGATGAAAGTGTAGGGACGGAAATAAAAAGAGATTGTCCTTTAAATCTTTTCTTACATGCAAACCGACCGAATACTTTGGAAGCTTTGACTGAAAGTTACCATGAGATGGATTCGGGAAATCAAACAAGTTTTGGAGGTTAGCAAGTATCATGAAAATAGTAAGGTGTATTGCTCCTCGCGTCTTTTAAAAGATGAATCATTGGTTTGGTGGTTTACATTTTATGAAACTTTAGGAAAGAATGTGGTTTACAAGTGGTCATGGGCTAAGTTCATCTCATGTGTAAAGGACAAGTTTTGTCCTATGAGAGATATGTAGAAACCCCAAGAAGTTTTTCTTACTTTAAAGAAAGGCAAATTATCAGTCGATGAGTATACAAAGAAGTTCTGCGATATCGTGCCATTTGTGGGAGAATCTTATCCCACCATATGTTCCCGAATTAATAGATATGCTAGGGGCTTGCCATGGGAATATAAACTCGAGGTAAGCGGGCTGTAACACTTGATGACACAATCATCGCGGCTCAGAATATAGAGGACGTGGGAAAGCGTCCGGAGTTAGAAAGGCAAACTTTTGGTGATAAGCATAAGTTTGGAGGTAGCGGAAGCAGTTCACATAAGAAGGGAAAGTATAATTCAAACCAACAGAAGCAAGGAAGCGTAAAAAATGTGATAAGTGTGGAAAGCAACATGTAGGTAAATGTCGGATCGGATCCGGTACATGCTATAATTGTGGCAGGTTTGGTCACAAATTGAAAGATTGCAAAATGAAGAGTTTTAGTGAGGTGGAATGTTATCATGCCATGAGAAAGGACACTATAGTTTCCATTGTCCAAAGAAAGGTGGGGAAACACTCATGTCTATAGCTCAAAGGAAAATGAAACAGAAAAAAGTGAAATCTTGTGCGTTTCAACTCACACGTGAAGAGGCGAAAGAAACACATGACGTGGTTTTAGGTATTCTACGTGTCAACTCGTTGTCTGCATATATTCTATTTGATTCTGGTGCTTTGTATTCATTTGGTCTCATGAGTTCAGACTCAAACTTAATGTGCCATTAAAATTATCAGATGTAGTATATGAAATTGAGATAGCGAATGGAAGATAGGAAGTTCCAGTTGAATCTTTTTCCGATTATTGGAATGAAATCGTTTGACGTCATGATTGGTATAGATTCGCTTGGTATGAACAATGCCAAGATTTCTTGCGGTCACAAGAGGGTGTCAATTAAGATGCTTGATGGGAGTAAAATATACGTATACGGGGAGAAACGAAATCATGTGTCAAGCCTCATTAGCGCGGTTAAAGCCCGAAATAGTCTTTTAAAGGGATGTTCGTCTTTCTTAGCCTACATGATGATTCCATAAAAAGAAAAGAAAACCTTTAAAGATATCAAGGTAGTGTGTGATTATCCTAAAGTCTTTCTGGATGATCTTCCTGACTTGCCACGCGAAAGGCATGTTGAATTTTGCATAGACCTTGCTCTAGGGGCCTCCCCCATTCCTCGTGCCCCGTAGCGTCTGGCCCCGACCGAAATTCAAGAATTGATGTCTCAATTGGAAGAGCTACTCGACAAGGGTTTCATTAGCCCCAGTTCTTCTCTATGGGGTGCGGCGATTTTATTTTTGAAAAAAAGGCGGTTTAATGCATATGTGCATTGACTACTGTGATCTTAACAAAATCATCATTAAAAGACGGTTCAATGCATATGTGCATTGACCTTAGATCCGACTATCATTAAGTGAGGGTGAAGGAGTCTCATATTGAAAAGATTGCATTTCATACATGCTATGGTCATTACGAATTTCTCGTAATGCCATTTTGTCTCACTAATGCTCTGACAATCTTTATGGACCCGATGAATTGGTTCTGTAAATCCTTTCTCAACAAATTCGTTATAATGTTCATAGATGATATTCTTATATACTCAAAGAACAAGGAAGATCATAAGTGACATTTGTAAGCGATCCTTGAGGTATTGAAGAAGAGCGGCTATATGGAAAGTTCTCCAAATGCGAGTTTTGGATACGTGAAGTTAAATTTCTTGGTCAGGTTGCTTCTATTCAAGGTATAAAAGTGGATACACTGAAAATTGAAATGGTAATGAAGTGGGAACCTCCCAAAACGCCAACCGAAGATAGGAGTTCCCTCGGGTTTGCCGAGTATTACCGAAGGTTTATCCAACACTTCTCTCGTATAGCGGTTCCTCTCACGTAATTGAGAAGAAAGGGATTGAAATTTGTATGGGGAGAAGAGCAAAAAAGAGCGTTTGCATGTTAAAAGAAAATCTATGTAATGCTCCTGTTCTTACTGTACCGGATGGACTTAAGACTTTGTGGTCTATATCGATGCTTCCAACAAAGGGCTCTACTGTGTTTTGATGCAGCGAGGAAAGGTCATCGTCTATGTTTCTCGTCAATCGAAGGATCTAGAAACAAGGTACACGACTCATGATTTGGAGCTTACAGCTATTGTCTTCACATTGAAAATATGGAGACATTACTTGTATGGAACGAAGTGAAAACTTTATATCGACCATAAAAACCTTCAATACCTGTTCTCTTAAAAAGAACTCAATATGAGGAAAAGCAGATGGCTCAACCTCATTCATGATTATGATTTTGAGATCGTATATTATCCCGAGAAGGCTAATGTTGTGGCAGATGCTCTAAGTAGAAAGGTCCATGAGAAGAGACTCAAAGGAAGATCCATACGGATAGATTTAGTGTCTAGTGTCATTAAGAGAATCAAAGATGCTCAACAAAAAGTTTTGATAAGTGATGATTTGATGTACGAAAAGTTGGGGAAGAGTTTAGTGTTCGAGGAAAATAGTCAAGGCTTAAAAACCTTCAAGAATCAGATTTGGGCGCCAAAGGCCAGTGGATTGAGAAAGGTAATTTTGGAAGATTCTCATAACTCCAAGTATTCGATTCAGCCGGGGAGTACGAAAACTTATCAAGACCTTAAAAGACAATATTGGTGGCCAGGAATGAAGAAAGGAGTAGCCAAGTATATTTCCAAGTATGCAACTTGTGTACAAGTATAGGCGGAACATCATGTCCCACACCGGAGTGTGCAATCATTACAAGTACCGGCAGGGAAATGGGAATATATAACTATGGACTGTAGAGTTGGATTACCAAGAACATGGAATACACATGATTGTATTTGTCTCATTGCGGATAAACTTACCAAGAGTGCGTTACTTCTAGCCATCAAAGAGACTACGCAATGTTGGAAAAGAGGATGAAATTATTTCTTTAAAGGATTTGAAAGTGGAAACCCCTAACAAGTTGATTGAGGAACCCGATGTCACACCCCGATCCTTGGCAGAATCGATCAAGGCGTGATATATTGTTCAAAGTCTCATGACAACTATGTTATAATATGATTAGATTCAATTAAGTACTAAGTATGCAAACAAAATCCACAACATACAAATACAAATCCAAATACAACAACATTTATTACATGAAATTTAAATAGTATTGTGGGTTTCTAAGGTACACCCTACGTTTCATCAACTTCATTCTTCAAATCTGCATCATGGGTAAAAACAGGTCAACTACGAGAGTTGGTGAGTAATCTAGTTTTATTAACGAAAATTGTGAGTTTGAATAATTTGAAATTTGTTTTCTTTTGAAGTTGGCAAACAAGTGTTATTGAGATAACAATTTATAAATCAAAAATTGATTAACAAATGATAACAACAACAATAAGTCCTCACCCTATATATACATATAAGTATATATATAGGATGGAGCATCTAATCATCATACACACTCAACCACGTGCAATCAATCACCTTAGCGTCCCAAGGCGGGGTGGTCAACCCAATAGCGCTATTATTGTCCATAACGTACCTCAAGAATACGGGCATAGTCATGGAGATTAGACTAAAAATGGTAATGCACTACAAGTACATGTAGCGTAAACAAACAATAATTATACAAATAATGATTCACGTATAAATGTCCCAACAATGTCTCAATGGTAAAAAAATAATAAAATGAAGTTGGAACATATTAAAACCACATGATACACCCCAAAAGTATTGAAAATTATAAAATATGGGGTAGATTACTCACATTAGTCCAATAAGGAATGCGCGTGTTGTACAATAGACGGCTCGGGTCAAAACGACGTGGAACCTATTATAATTAATAGTTTTGGTTTAGGAATCGATAAATGGGAATATAGTATTAATAAAAATAATTTAGACACATATTATTATATTAGATGAATTAACAATTATCCAAATTTTGTTTTTCATATTAATATATTTATATGTTAAATGAATTTTAAATTGAATTAATTACTTTGCTTAATTAATTTATATTTTCACTTTAGGAAATATTTTAATAATTTCTTATTAAAATAATAACTAGTCAAATTATAAGTATTTACAGATTTTATATATTATAAACAATTATTTATATGAAATAATCATTAAAATGCTTTTTTACATGCTTAGATATTTAGGAAAATGGTTTTAAATACTAACCTGTAATGAAACATTCTGAAATTATCAGAAAATAATTATTTCATAAAATAGTAATTACTGTAAAATTTTCATATTTTTCTTAACTGCTTTAGTATTTAGTTAGTATTTTAATGATTAAACAACAACAAAATTCGGGAAAAATAATAAATGATCCCTACAAATTCTGGAAAATTAACCATAGTTTTCTAACATTATATTGAGCCTACTGTAAATATTTTGGATATTTTGGACTAAGGGAAGTATTTCTTATGTTTTTCATTATTAACTAATCAATAAAATCATAAATAATAGGAAAATATTAAGACAAATTAATTAGACTTTTTATTTATGATTACCATGTTATATATGATATTCTGATAAGGTGTTATAATTTTTGGACATGTGTAGCTATTTATTATCAATTTAAACCATTAAATAAACATTAAATCAGGAAAAATAAGAAAACATTCTTACAAAAATCTGTAAATTTATTCATGGAGTCTATAATATGTGAATAAGGTGCGAAAAATATGAAATCTAGTTTTTAACATACATAACTATATTTTGCAATTTATTTATCTACAACAAAATAAAATACAAAATAAGCATCAAACTGTAATATAAATGAATGAAACTTTATAAATCCACTTTACTCAATATATGGGTTGTTACAAAATATTACCAGAATTTATTGACTGCAAAAAGTATTTTATGTGAATTATTGCCTTATTTTAGTGCAATTATTATAGTAATTCAATAAAAATAAGTTATTTTCTGAAAATTTCCAGAACTTCTTATTTTATTGATGGGATCTTTAGAAAAATCAGGTTTATGCATAAAATTAGTTTTAGATATTTTGGTGGATTTAATTTGTTTCATGTATGAATTTGGAACTTTTTAACAACATACCTTGATGAATGCTTCAATAGGGATGAAGATTTGAGTATGAGAGCTTGTTCTTGGCTGGAAAATTGATATTTCTTAGATGAATTTCGAGATTGAGAGGGAGAGAAAGGATAAAGAGGGTTTGAGTGGTGATGAGAATAATGTGTGGGGAGAAAAATGAAAGGAAAGATGATGAGAGGTGTGAGTGGGAGACTATGGGAATAACTTTTGACTTTAGGTGGTCTTCATAATTTCCCACTAGTACAAGCATCTCTATGTAATACACTAATTAATATAAGAATTTTATAAAATTTAATGTAGAGTTTATAAAAATAGAGTTTTATAAAAAATAGGTTATTATTTGATTATAACAATCTACTTTGATTTGAAGTTTAATTATAGTATTCAAGTTTGACTCTTTTAATTTAATTAGAGTATCATACTTTGATTTGATTTTAATATGGTATCATAATTTAATTTGATTATAGTTATAACGTTATACTATGCTATTTTGCTATTAACGTCAATTTATATCGTATTGTATAGGTTTTGATCCTATTAGCGTCAAGTAAATCTTGAGTAGGGTTTATTAAATTTCCCAATTGGGTTGGGTTGACCCGAATCCATTTTAGGCGGATGTCACACCCGAAGCAATGTTGGAGGTGAAGACTAAAAAGCTAAGGAACAAGGAAATTGACCTTCTATCGGTCAAATGGAAACATTCTTTAGGATAAAATTTAACTTGGGAGACTTTCGAAGGAATGAAGGAAATATATCCCAATTTTGTAAACTCTGATTTGATTTCGAGGACAGGATCCTAATTAGGGGGAGGTAAATGTGACGATAAAAAAACTTTTGGTACTTGCTAGAATTAATGTAATGATGATGTAATTGAATGTTTATCTTAAGTTCCTTATTAAGTGCTTAATGAGAAGTGATAATTATCCAAATATGTGTTCTTATGAAAATGTGTAGATTAAGTCAGGTTAATAATTTCTTAATAGCGTTTACATGTGATATAGTTTGATGGAAAAGAATTAAGAATGAAATTCACAATGGACTGTAACTAAGTAAATATGATTTTATTGCAAGTTTGCAAATGAATAACTCAAAATAGAATAAGAATTACGGAAATATTCACATTGTGGAAAATGGGGTATTTGAAAATATAAGAATACAGTAAAAAGAATGGAAGCATTTGTAGTTTGGATAAAGAACGTATGATGAGTTGAAATTGGGCTAAAACTGTCAAAAATCAAGAAGTGATCAGGTCTGAGTCGAATATCGGGAAATATATTAAGAACTGATGAAACTTCTGCAGGAGTAAGTTGTAGATATTTTCCTTACCTTTTCGTACATATATGGTATGTAGAAATCGGATAAGAAATGAAGAAGTTATGATATTGTAAAGTATGAATAAAACTATATTGGAATGAATAAAGCTGGAGAAAATGACTAAGGGCTGAAAGAGACCCACGCGGGTCATGTGTGATTTTTGGGAGAAGCTACACAGATCGCGAATTTGGGCAAAAACATCCAGACTCCTTGTTAAGGGCAAGCCACGCGGCGTGGCCTGTCGCAATGCCAGCTCACTTAGGTACGTGAGGGCGCGTGAGCCGGCCATGTCACCCCCATTTTCGATACTTAGCTTCATTTTAAAGTACTAAGTGTTTCCATCTACCTCTATGCACCATATGGACAGGATTTTTGGGAAAATCTCAGCATTTTCACTTAAAATTCTTAAGAAATCATTACAAGCCAAGTATGTGTGTTCTTGGTGCCTTACTAGGTGTGGATTCAACTAAGTAAGTAAATTCAAGTTAATCAAATGGCATTTGGGTGCAATCTAGTATTATCAAGGTAAGAAACAATTCCATGTGTCTTATTTGTGCTTAAACTTGATGGAAATTAATTATCTCATGAACCCTAATTTTGGGAAATTAGAGATAACATGGAATTGATGATTGATTATGTTTATATATGATTACGTAATGTTTTAATTGACAATTGTTTAGCTTCTAACATCATCAAATCCCACAAGTAGAGTTGGTTTATCTAAATGTAAGTACCATTGATGAGATTGAGTGAGTTTATGGATGGATTGTTGCTATGTAATCATAATTAAGTTAAACTAGTTGTCGAAGTATCATTAGAATGATACTTTAGCAAAGAACCATCTAAGTATGGCCCAGGACCATTTATGATAATGATATAAATTCTCTTATATGAATTGTATGGGGAAATTGAAGTTGGGATGTTGTAACATCACCAATGGTATGGTTGGGTGGGTGTTATTATAGTATTGCTTTCAATTAGTGGTGGACACTCATGGTTCCAATGTCTTAATGGAATAACTAGATTATGAGAAACCCTCATGGGGAAATAAATTGTTTAGGTGTTTATATATATATATATATATATATATATATATATATATATATATATATATATATATATATATATATATATATATATATATATATATATATATTTATATATATATATATATATATATATATAATATTATATATATATATATATATAATATTATATATATATATATATATATATATATATATATATATATATATATATATATATATATATATATATACAATATGTTTAATAGGTGGTGATCAATGTGGTGACGGTCAAGAAAAAGACAAGCACGTTCTAGAGGCTTAGTGACTCTTATTTAGTACAAGGTGAGTACATGTGGATTTTTATGGGTACATAACAACCAAATTTTTATGCATAGTTGATTTGTCACAGAATTTCTAAAGTTTAAAAGTTTTGAAAATTTCTTTATGCAAAAATTGTGATGATTTTTATATGTTTGACATCGCAGCGGTCGTCATGCGGTCAAAAATAAGAAAATACCTAACACACACACTTAGCACAGTGGAAGTCAGGGTCGATCCACAGGAGTTACGTGATCGAGACAGGTGACAGAATACCAACTGCAGTGTCACGCTATAGTCAGAGGACCTAGTTCCTAACTTTTGACAACTAATCCCAAAAAACATAAAATAAAACAATTCCAAGCAAGCATGAACTAAACTAAACTATCAACCAAACCTTGTTACTTACTGAAATCAGAAGTACATCTCCAAATCAGAAGCAAACAAAGGCAAATCAATCATCAAACACAATTCAATCATTCCAAAAATCATTCACAAGCATAAATACCGAAAAACTGAGCAATTAATAGAAACCAAATTATTCTCATTAACCAAATCAGATCCAACAGGCGCAAAACAGTAACCAAACTTATTAAAAACAGAAACAAAGACTCAATGTCAATGGTTGTCACTCCCAAAGACACAAGCCACTATCACTAACTATTTAACTAATTGAAAATTAAAGATAAAAACATGAAAATACCAAAAGATGGTTTCTGAAGCTAAATCTCGGAGTCAAAGAGCCTTAGGGGTCGATTTCACACCAGTCTTCGCTAATTTTTTCGACCTAAAAGCCTCTACTTATAGTTGCAAAAATCTCGAGACCGCGCTGCGCATAGGTGGATCCCGCGTCGCGCGTAGGGGTTTATCCCCGTTTTATTGGAATTTGAATTCTTTCCACCGCCTCATACCCGCGTCGCGCATTGATGAATTATGCAGCACGCGTACGTCTTTTCCTGATTTTTCCTTGATCTTCAAACTTCTTCCAAATTGCACGCTTTTGGTCCCTGTTTTCATTATTTCTTTCCAAACAAGTGCTGGCACAAAAAGTGAGAATACCACGATGTATATGATATAATTTTACTAAGAATAGGGCTCAACAACTACTAAAATATGTGATATTACTAGTCGTTGTCAATGTTGCATGATGCTTATTATTTATACCAACTTGTTATGAAATGATGATTGTGAATTTGAAATGTGAACTAAATAATAAAAGTAAAAGTGAAGGATGTCTGGACTAGGACCTCAACTGCATGAAGGGCGGGGGGGGGGGGTCAAAAGACATTACTGGGATGACACCTCCTATCATGAAGTAGTCATCTTAAGCACACCCTTATGGATAGATGTGTTCTATTCCATCAAGGGAAATGGAAAGTTATGGAAGCACGCCCTTACGGATGGATTGGTTCCATTCCGGGAAGGGAAAGGGTTGCGGGGGTACCCGTATATAAAACGTGATAAGAACTGAATCATAAAATTCAGTTGGTTTATGTTTTGTTAAGAAGGTATTCAAATGATGAGTGTTCATGAAAATTGTTTCTTTGATATATATGCTAACCTTTTGGGGTAAAAAATCCATGTTACTCACGAGGCTTTGTCTCATGTATTGTTTGTTTTTAAAATATTATGTACTCAGGTGGAGAAGATGATGGTTAGAAGACTTGTAGAGACTAGAAGAAGTGATTTTGGGACATATCTAGTGTTAGATGTATTTAAACTATGGTGATGTATTGGATTTGTAATACCTCAATTTTGTTATTTTGAAACTTATGGTTGTGGTTTTTGTGAAACCACTCGTTGCAAGCTTCTAAACGTTTTGTACATTTTTGTATAAGAAATGGGGTGTTACAATCTTGACCCGGAATAATTCCTTTATCCTTATATGTCTCCTGAATTATATCATCAACATCTCTTTGTTTGATGCTTTAAGGTATGATTAAAAGCCTTCCAAGAAGGTGGTAAATTGTCATTCATACTCGACACAATGATGCAAAGGATTTCATTGTATTGCTATAACTGATATTGCATCCGTTATTGTAATTATTAAAATTGTTCACTAAGCACTTCTTACTCGAAGCATCTTCAACGATATACTTAGACTTGAGAGAATTCCAAAATTCCATCGCACACTCCATGTTTTAGTAATAATCGAAAAGAGCATCAGACATTTCATTTCGAATATGGCCTCTGCAGATGTAGTCATCATTTTCCTACTTGTTTTCCCTTTGTTTTCTTTAAAGTTTCTTTTTCCACAATTGATAACGCCTAGTAATGTTAGACAATATAATCGTTATTGATCCATGCTTTAGTTGAATTAAATTTCTAATAAGACTAATATTACTCACTTTAGTGCCAATGACTTGTTTCGTGTTTAGTGTTAATACAGGGATAATTTGTGTAAAATTGGAAAAGTTCGAGATAAAGCTGAGAATCATGTCGAAGTAACACGCGCGGCGTGTAAGAAGGAAGACCGCGACACGGCCAAGTGTCTAACCTTGAGGAATTCAAGTTTGAAAGTGCGAAGAAATGGGAGGATAAGGTTGACCCACGGCGTGTAGAACGCGTAACCGCGTCGCGTAGATGCATTTCCTACCACTATAAATAGAGGCTCCCACTTCGGATTTTGGAAGTGAAGATCAGACCTATGAGTGGAACTCAGGCATCTTTGACTCAGATTTCGTAGTTTTACCATTTATATTCGATAGTTTGGCTAATTTAGTCGTTTTTATGTTTTTTCGGTTTCATTTTATCTTGTGCGATCGAGGGTTATGGATTTTAGAACACCATCGACCATAGAGATTGGGATTGGTATCTGATTTCAGAAGCATTCAGCTCTGATCGGTTTTTAGTTTAATGCAAGTTTACATTTAGTTACATTTTAGTGCAATTTTTTGTTTTCGGTATCGATATTTGTTCGTAGTTTCAATAGTTTTGAATTGGATGTTTCTGATTTTCTGAGTTTAACCTTGGAATCAAATTAGTTAGTTGGACGGTTGCGGTTTATTACTTCGGTATTAATCGGTAATTGTATTTTCGGTTTTCATGCTTTTCAGGATCAAGTGTACGAATGGTTGTCGTCTATAGAGTGACATTATAGATCGGTCATATTTGACACAAAGTGCCAACCACGAACTCCTTGGTTCGACCCTTACTTACCGCTCCTAGTGGATTGTAAGGTTTTATTTTACATTTTTGACTGCATCAACGACTGCGACGTGTCAACAATCTCAAACATCGGTGCACTCAGAACATAAACAACCTTCAATGTCACAAGAAGAAAATGCATTTTTTTTGGTGATGACAAAACTCATTTCCTTGGAACTTCTCCAACTTGTTAAACTTGTATGTCATGCATTTCACAGGTTCACTTGTTTTCATGATTTCAAAAATAGCAAATATCAAATTTCGTTTTTGGTGTATATGGTAAATGGGATGGCTTCTAGAATCACACAAAAGAACCTGAATTTCTTGTAGGATCATGTAAATCACTTTATAAATTTGATATTACACCCCCCGTGCTTGTGTTTCCATGAAATTCAAGCTATGAGCATAATCCAGCAGGGAACAACTTTAATTTTAGCCACATAGAGAACGTTGTAGAATTGGATGATTAGATAGAATTTGTATTCTTAATTCTTGCCAAAATGTGTAATTTGATGAGTATAAAGACTCATTACATCCAGAATTGGATAATGATTGAAAGTTTATGAAAGTTATGACATCATCGCAGTCCTCGATGCAGTCAAAAATACTAGATTAAATACCTTACAGCACACTAGCTAGTGGAAGTAAGGGTCGAACCATGGAGTCAGTGGTTGAATCTGTGTCAAGAAATAACCGATCTTATAGAGAGAGAGAGAGAGAAGAATTGTATCTTTTATTATATAATACACGAGTACAAGAGTTGTTTATATAGCCACTGTACAACTACTTCAGCCACTGTACAACTAATTCCTATTTACCATCTCTAAAGCTAATTACCAGGTCTAACACTTGACCAATTCAAAACACGTGTCAAATATGTGGTGTGCTGTACACGTGATACTAGAGTGACTGTTATTACCCCCCGGCAAGCTCACGATCGGTTCGAACTTGAAGCTTGTCTCTAATATAAGTGAATCGATCTTTGTGTAAAGGTTTGGTGAAGACATCAGCTATTTGATCAACCGAGGAAACATGTGAGATACACAGTTTTTGGGACTCAACCTGTTCACGAATAAAGTGAAAATCAAGCGCAATATGTTTGGAACGGGTACTGATGACGGGGTTCTTGGTCATGAAGATAGCGCCAACATTGTCACAAAGAAGTAATGGTGAACAGGTGATCGAGGCATGAAGCTCTTGAAGAAGTTGATTAATCCAAATAAGTTCTGCAGCTGTGTACGCTAAGGAGCGATACTCAGCCTCCGTACTTGAGCATGCTACTACTCTTTGCTTGCGGGATGTCCAACTAATAAGATTGGTTCCATGATAAATGGCGAAACCGTACTGTGACCTGCTGTCGTCTTTGTCCGAGACCCAACTAGCATCGGAAAAAGCCAATAAAGACGTCTTCGTGGTTGGAGAAAATTAAAGTGAATTATCAGTAGTGCCATTTAAATAACGGAGGATCCGTTTTACCGCTTGCCAATGAAGTGTTGTCGGTGAATGCATGTAATGACAAACCCGATTGACAGCATATGCAATGTCCGGGCGAGTAATAGTTGCATATTGAAGAGAGCCCACAACTTGGCGATACAAACATGGGTCTGAAAAGGGTTCACCAGCGAGGGTTAAGCGTGTTTGAGCATCAGCGGGAGTAGAGATAGGAGCTGCAGAAGACATATTAGTACGATCAAGTATATCACGGATGTAACCGTGTTGACTCAAGGAGAGATGACCAGCCTTTCGCGTGACTTCAATGCCAAGGAAGTACTGTAAGTTGCCAAGGTCCTTTAGGGAAAAAACATGATGTAGCTGACTGATAAAGCGTTGAATAAGGGTAGCATTAGTACCGGTGATTATTTGATCATCAACGTAAACCAAGATGTAAATCGTGGCTGATGTGGTCTTGTGAACAAAAAGAGATGTGTCAGACTGGCATGCACGAAAGCCTTGATAAACCAGGTAGGCTTTGAGTTTAGTGAACCAAGCCCTTGGGGCTTGTTTAAGGCCATAAAGGGCTTTATTTAAACGACACACATGAGTAGGATGTTTATCATCTTCAAAGCCACGAGGTTGTTTCATGTAGACGACCTCCTTGAGTTCACCGTTTAGAAAGGCGTTATTGATGTCTAACTGTCGCATACACCAGCCATTGGATATGGCAATAGAAAGAACTAGTCGAATGGTGGTAGGTTTAATCACTGGACTAAACGTCTCAAAGTAATCCACGCCGGCTTGTTGACTAAAACCTTGAGCAACTAAACGAGCTTTAGGTCGTTCAATCGAGCCATCCGAATGTCTTTCGATTTTGTAAATCCATTTGCACCCTACAAGGTTAACATTAGGAGGACAGGAAACAAGAAACCAAGTGTTATTTCTAATTAGTGCATCATATTCAAGTTTCATTGCATCTTGCCAACATGTATGTTTAGAAGCCTGTGTAAAGGAATGAGGTTCAACCGACAGCGGAGAAGAGACAGAGGCAGAAAAAACTTTGGGTTTCAAAGAATTTGTTTGAGCTCGAGTTACCATAGGGTGTCGGTTGTTGGCAGCGGGGCGATAGTGAGATGGGGTGCCGGACACAGCACGAGCGCGAGAACTAATGGTGGAATGCTGATAGTGAGGAGTAGGAGGTGTAGTAGGGTGGGGTGGTGAGGGAGGAGGGTCGGTGGGTGCCGGGGTAGACGGTGGTGGAGGATCGAGTTGAGGTAAGGGAGATATGGCAGCAGCTTGCTGCAATAGTGTAGATGGAACAGGCTGTGATGGCGTGTTAGTGGCAGAGGAAGACGGCTCAAATGTAGACTGATATGGAAATATATCCTCATTAAAAATCACATGGCGAGATACATACATACGATTTAAGGGAGCATGATAGCATATGTAACCCTTGTGATTTGGGCTGTAGCCAAGAAACACACATGGTTGGGATCGAAAATTAACCTTGTGGCGATTATATGGTCAGAGAAATGGGTAGCAAAGGCAGCCAAACGTTTTTAAAAAAGTATAATCTGGTGCTTTCGAAAACAGTTTTTGGTACGGTGAAAGATAGTCGAGAACAGGAGTTATAGTGCGATTATGAAGATACGTGGCGGTCTCAAATGCATGTTCCCAAAACGTATGTGGGAGAGAGGATTGGGCTAGAAGAGTTAAGCCCTTTTCAACAATGATACGGTTGCGGCGTTCAACCGCACCATTTTGAGCATGAGTGTGAGGACAAGAAACCCGATGAATAATGCCATGATTTTTAAGATAGGACGAAATGTTTATGTATTCCCCACCCCAATCGGTTTGAACACTTTTGAAGCGGAAAGGAATGCGATACAAGGGTGTGCGGGTGTGCTAATCGCTTGTGCCAACCATGGAGCGTAGTACGTACGCCAGTGAGAGCCATTTTGGTGGCACCTTTATTGAAGCGGAAAGGAATGCGATACAAGCCATGCTTAACGTCCCCGGTGAGGAGTGTTTTGCCCTAAAACGACTTAATAGAACAACTATTAGGCCAGAATTCCATGTATACATTGTTGTCATTGGTGAGCTTAAAAACACTTAGGAGGTATTTGGTGATCTCAGGCACAATGAGAACAGAAGGCAATTTAAGAGGATGCAAATATGATATACCAATATGAGAGATAACAAGTTGATTACCGTTTCCAACCTGGAGTTTGTCACCACCCTGATAATCTTCAGCAAGAGTCATCTTTTGGAGATCGGGAGCAACGTGGTCAGTGGCGCCGGTGTCGAAGTACCATGAAGGGTCAACGACAACAGATGGACTGTGCTGATGAGCCAGGTGAGCTTGGCGAGGAGGGTCACGGGCTGAATCACGAGGAATTGGACGTCTAGATGGAAAGTCAACCTGATTATTCCGTTGCCAACAGTCCACCGCCTCATGCCCATTTTTGTTGCATAATTGGCAAAGCGGACGACGCCTGCGAGTATCGGTGGAACGAGAGCCCCCAGGAGAGGGCTGACCAGAAGCAGCAGAAGAGTTGTAACGAGGCTGTGAGCGGCTAACATTGAGAGCCAAAGAAGTGGGTGGGGTGTGCGGCGTGGGAGGAACAGGTGTAGAGTAACGGAGATGATCATGTTCAAGACAAGCTTCTTCCTGAAGAAGAAGACCCACAAGATCATCGACAGAAGCAGCATCATCTTTCACCATAAACGCGGTGATAAACGGACTATAGGAGGAGTCAAGACCAGAGAGGATGTGGCCAATTAAGTCTTCAGCAGGGATTGGGTGGATATTCTCCGCAAGAGAGTCAGCTATAGCACGCTTTCGCTTAACATAATCAATCATGGAAAGGGAACCTTTGGATAGAGTCTGAAGATCGACCTTCATCTACATACGGCGGGCCCGAGTTTGGGCCTGATAAGTTTTGTCAATGGCAGTCCAAGCCTCTTGAGAAGTATGGGCTCAAGCAACAATTGCAAGAGAGCTATCAGATAGGGTGGACTTAATCCACAGTAACACAAAACGATCCTTCTTCTTCCAGGCAATAAATTCAGGGTTAGGTTCAATAGTGGGGTCGCCGTCGGCATCAGCAGCGGGAGCAATAATGAGAGTTGCAGGTGGGGGATTTGGGGAAAGGACGAAACTTTCAAGATCAAAGGTTTCTAAAGCAGAGATGATCGTACTTCGCCAAAGGGAGAAATTGGTACGATCTAATTTGATGCTAATGGAAGGAATCTGGAAATTAAGAGGATTGGAGTTGGCAGCAACGCCAAGAAGAAGATGAGCGGCCATGGAGAAGGTGAAAAAAAACCTAGAAAGCTCTTGATACCATATAAATATATGTGGAGCCCAAAAGTGTCTCTCCAAAAGAGCCCTTGTGGAGAGAGGGGAGACTCCAACATATATACAAACTTATAGGACTGTGTCGCACCAATGTGGGATACATTAACACTCCCCCTCAGAGACGTAGGCTCGATGAGGTTACAGGGTGCGGGACGCCGGCTCTGATACCATGTAGAGAGAGAGAAGAACTGTATCTTTTATTATATAATACACGAGTACAAGAGTTGTTTATATAGCCACTGTAGAACTACTTCAGCCACTGTACAACTAATTCCTATTTACCAGGTCTAAAGCTAATTACCAGGTCTAACACTTGACCAATTCAAAACACGTGTCAAATATGTGGTGTGCTGTACACATGATACTAGAGTGACTGTTATTAGATCTATAGTGTCACTCTATAGATGGTGTCGATCCAAACACACAACAAAACTCGAACAATCCGAAATTACTGAAAACATAAACTTGAAACCATTAAACTATTCAAATCCAAATCTCAATTCAAACCAAACCAATACGTTCTGATTCCAAGGTATACTTAGAAAATCAGAATCGCTCAACACAAAACAATCCAATAAACGACAACGATTAAATAACCAAAATTGAAACCGAACACTAAAAGTAACCATTGCATTAAAAAGTAAAAGAGAACCGAAGCCGAATGTTTCTGACATCGGACCGAGAATCCAGATATACACAGTCAATCAGATTCTACAATCCAGAATCGTTGAGCAAATTCGATAACAAATACCGAAAACAAGAAATTAAACTAAAACTAGCAATCTACCAACTACCGATTAGTGGAATACAAAAATACGAGTCGAAGAAGCCTGAGTTCCACTCAAAGGTTGGGTCTTCACTCCCGAATCACGAATCGGAGGCCTCTATTTATAGTTGCGAAAAATGCCAGGACGCGGCGCGCAAGGGACAAATCCACGGCGCGTCCTTTTCTGTAACCTCGATGTTCACACTTTGAATTTTGAAACTCTAAACGATACATAGCTAAGCACGGCACGCGTGTCCTCCTGATCCTCGATGCGCGTATTCCTTCGCCTGAAAGTAGACTTCATTCCAAACTTGACCATTTTGCATGCTTTAACCCCTGTATTTCATACAATTCGTACTACAAGCACTAGACACAAAACGTGAGTAATATAACAGTTATATATATATTTTTTACTCAAAACAGGGCTCAACAACGACTAGAATACTTGATATTAGTAGGTGTCATCAAACACCCCACACTTGTGTCTTGCTTGTCCCCAAGCAAGTGAGTTTTTTAACAAATTCTAAGTAAAACCCAAATATTTTTGAATGTCTTCGGTTTCAAAATTTATTGTATCTAGAAGTTAGGTTGAAAAATGATTTTTGTGAAAAATTGATTAGAATACCCTTTGAGAATCATGACTTTCTAAAGAACCTTTGATTATAAACTTTCAGCTCACAAAATACAAACTTACTCATTCAGATTCTAAAGGCCTCTGATGAACTATCCATGACTTTCAATGTTGTCCGTGTAACGACCTTTCGAAAATACTATCCCAGACGAGACGATCTTAGGTAGTAAGGTGCATAAATGCCCTTTCAGGGCCACCCGTTTCAGACCTACCGGCTCGAACAACAAAGACCACTGATTGATATTTCCCTCCTGAATCCCAATCCTAAGATGTTCTAAATCCAGAATTTTCTAACTTCTAAAACTCAGCTAGTCTTAATTCAAAAATATCATGATCACAACTAAACAGTATTTGTTGAAAATTTTCAGTTGCTATAACACTCAAAAGCTATTCGTTTTCTAATTACAACTTCTTAAAATTTTTGAAATTTGCTAAAATTTTTGAAAATGAGACTATTTTCACAAAAATTCAAAAATATCTTATCGACTGTCCCCACCCCACACTTTCAACTTTTCAACGTCCCCGTTGTACATAAAAAAATTTCAGAACAAGGGAGAAAAAAGTTACCCCATTTGGATGACGAATTGCTTGATTGTAGGGATTAATTGTAACATGGTCGATCATGTGCGTCGTCTCAATGAAACCCAAGAGTCGGGGCACAGCAGTGAACACGCCAGCATAACACAAGTGGAAGGGTACGGTGACCCCACACTTGCGTTATGCAACTCCTAACGGTTGGTGCAACAATCACAGTTTGGCAGATAATAGTAATCTACTAACACAATATCAACTCATGCAAAAGATGTTAAGTTTAATTATAGACTAACAAGAAAATAAAAAGAAAAGCAAAGAGTACAAAAATATCACTCAGTATCATCGTGATGCGTGCCTGATGGTCCTGCCCCGTCATCTCCATCTGTCGGTGGTGGTATCCCAAAATATACGAAAAGTGCGTGCTGGCCCTCCATCAATCGTCGTATGTCAGATCGAATCTCCGCCTGAGCGGTCTCTATCCTCGTGAGCCTCGCGTCCAATCCGTCCTGCTTGTGTGTCGGCTCCTGCTGAGCCTACGATGGCTCTCTCCTCCTCCTTTGTCGTCGTGGAGCGCGAACCTCGGGCTGCACAACTGGTATCTCAGCTCCCTCTATCTCTGCCTATATCTCCTCATCCTGGTGAGCCTGTGCTGGCTGAGGCTCGCCAACCAATGTAGCCCCCCTCCCACTGTCTGATAACTCCTATCATTAGAAGAAATGAGGCCCCATCGGCCTCGGATAGGATGGAGTCATCCCTCTCGTAACCTCTAGCGGCAGCATGTGGTAGGACTCGACTATGCGGGTGATGTAGTGCCCACCGACTAGAGGACTGGGCGATCTAACCTCCGCGGACTCAACTAAGAACTCAGCTAACATGTAAGGGAGATGGAAGAACGTGTCAGCTTTGAGAAGCGCCCATAGAAATCGTAGGTCCTTCTTCGGCACCTTGTCACCACCCTTACGCTGTCTAAGCATGCAAGTGACAATCCTGTGTAACAGACGGTCGATCAGCGATCGTATGGTGCTGGCAGTGACGGCTGTGCTGGATGCGATGTCGCTGACCTCAGCCCAGATGGGCGTCTCTATCACACCCTCGTCTGGGTGGGTGATACACACGGCTAAAAATGACAAGAAATGTGGATCATCAATCTCCGCCACAGTGTAGATGCGTGCTCGTCTGGGTGGGTGATACACGCGGCTAAAAATGGCAAGAAATGTGGATCATCAATCTCCACCACAGTGTAGATGCGTGCGCGTCGTGCAAGCTCTACTACAGTGCACTCTATCGGCACACCCCCAGTCTAAATCTGATCATCTGCGGGGACAAGTCATCCCTGCATACTCCCCAATAACATGTAGCGGAGAACTCTAGGATGGGCTCCCAGTAACATGTCTCATCCGCTGTAATGAGGCGATCCCAGCCGCGGCATGTGAAATTGTGAACGCCATCAGCACTGGTCCAGGTGCAGACGAGGTGCTGCTCCAAACGGGTCGTGATGCCTGAAGCTGCTGCAAGTGTCTTGTCCAGCGACGGTGCGACCTCGACCTCTCGGCCAGCTAGTACTGTCAGTCGTCTCATGGCCTTCGCGGTCCCCGGTAATCCCTCAATGAACTCTAAAAACGGGTACTCTGGTAGCGCATAGATTGTAACCACGGATCTAGCGCGACGTGCCATCTGCAAAAATCAATCACGAACAAAATCCAGTGTACAAATATGAGAATTAGTTGCAAGATTGGTCCCTGGCATCAATAGCGACACTAATCAAAAGATCAGTTCCGCTACTAACGACGACTAAAATACTTGATATTAGTAGGTGTCGTCAAGTTATTGTTGGATTAGGTGTCTAAGCCATGACTAATAATTAGTATTTATGTGATTAATAGTAGCATAGTTCATTTGGGTTGCCCTCATAGTTGGAGGATTGGCAGAAAGTCCGGTAGAGAGAAAGATTGATTTATTATATGATTAATAAATCAATAGAAATTAAATAAATAGTTTATTAATATATTTAAGTGATAATATATTAATTAGAAACTATAATAATTAATTAGAAATTTTTCTGGAATTAATTGGAATTAATTTGGCAGTTAAATTAATTAATTAAAGGTGCAGGGACTAAAACTATAATTATTCAATAGTTGAGTAAGTGGCAGTGTGAGTGACCATGTGGTGGCCAAATATATATATATATATATATATATATATATATATATATATATATATATATATATATATATATATATATATATATATATATATATATATATATATATATATATATATATATATATATATTCGAGATATATATATATATATATATATATATATATATATATATATATATATATATATATATATATATATATATGTATATATATACTACAGATAAATGGTGTTTGAATGATTAAAATAATAGTTTATCTTAATTCGAATTCAAAAAAGTTTATCTGTAACGATTATCTGATCACCACATGGAGGCTATAAATAGGGAGACTCTCCCTAACCCAAGGACCACGTTTTTTACTCTTTTTCTCTTAAGAATTTTCGGCCAAGAGCTCCTGCTAGGGTGTGACTTCATTTGAGGCAGGACATTTGTGCTGCTTGGTTTCCAAGAAATCCTAAAATGTTAGTTTTTCTTATTTTATTCTTTTAGTTGATTAATTCTGGCCTTCTAGGATATGTTATATGTTTAATTAGAAGAAAACCTAGATCTATATAGGTTGCATGTGAACTTAGGAATGTTAGTTCATATTTGCAGAAAACCTTTCAGTGGTATCAGAGCTATTCGGTGTGTTTTCTTGTTAAATTGCTATAACTGTATCCTGTAAATTAGGGTTTATTGTTTCTAAACCCTAATGTGGCCGTTTTGAATATTAGGGTTAGGGTTTCGAAAAATCCTGGCCCCTCCCCCCTGCTTGGCATGAAAAAGGGAATGGTTTAGTAGGCTTTCTATTTTTGGTAACTTTAATTGTTTAAATAGATAAAACCTTAAACCTTTATCTTAAATTTCGAAAATTAGGGGATAATGATAGGTTTAAATTAATTTGATTATTTTGTGACACCTATCTACAAAATTAATTAATTTAATTAATTGTTTGATTAAAAGATAATTAATAGAATTTAATTAATTTCGATTTAAATGGTTTAAATTCCGAAAAATTAATAGATTAAATCTATAAATATTTTAAGAGGTTTAAAATATCAAATTTAATTAATTTAATTAATTGGTTAATTAAAAGATAATTAAATCGGCTTTAAGTGGTTTAATTTAATTTTAAATTTAATAGCTTAAATCGACAATAAATTAAAAGATAAACCAGAAACAATTTTTTAAAGGTTTAAAAAATTACATCTTATATATATATATATATATATATATATATATATATATATATATATATATATATATATATATATATATATATATATATATATATATATATATATATATATATATTATAACTAGGAAGTTATTTTTTTATATGTATGAGATTAAATGGTTAGTCAAATCATTAGTAGGCCTCATTCACGAAGCTGGTCTATAAAGTGGGTATAAGGAGACTGTCTATAAAATGGCGGTCTAATGGGCGAATACTCTCGCCCACCGCTCGCCTGATCAGTGGAGGGTCGTTAGCCGAACAGGTTTGATAGGACCGCCTAATAATCACTAAAAGTATAATGATTCAAAGTACTAGAACACTTAATAAAATCTCAATCTAGTTACTTTAGGAAAAATGTGAATTGATGCTAATCCATGAAATTGCACATTGCACTTTATGAAACAATGGTGGAGCGTGTGTGGTTAACCGGCACGCCAATTGGGGTTCATAAAGAGTTGCAATGGGTTTCCCGGGTATTATCATTGTTGATGGAGCGTGTGTGGTTTACCGGCACATCAATTAGAGATGATAATTAACCCGAGAGTACCAAGCTAATTTGTATGGTTATTCACATCCAGTTTGTGATCCTCGGCATCCCAGTCACAAACAGTGGGGCACATCCGAGATTAAACATGTCATTTAAAAGTTTAATGAATCTCATCAGAACTAGGAATTTCATAATATGAAATTGATAAGTGTTTATCTACCTTAATGACCATTATGTTGTGATTACGGCATCCCTCTTCACACCATAGTTGGGGTATTTTGGATCCTAGCCTTAATAAATAATATATTGGGTAATTATTTAAAAGGAACAGTTAAACTAATAAATTCTATTTCTTTTATAGATGTCAAGTGTCAATTCTCCTCCTTCTCCTCCTTCACCCATTTCTGAAAGCATCAGAATGCACCTGCTAAATATGGAAAGGCTGACTGACCTCAACAGTAAAGAATGGCTTCGCAATTGGAGACTGGCTCTCGGCATTGCTGGCAAGCTACATCTCACCGAGTATCCGATCCAAGTTCCACCGGAACAAGTCATCATAAAAGGTTCTTATGATGAATCCGAAGAGATTCGTGACCTCATGCCATCAACCATTGACCCCGAGTTCCGCAAGGATTTTGAATCCTTGGGGCCATATGAGTTGATGCAACTGGTGGAGGAAAGGTTCCAAAAACCAGTTGAAGAGGAACGAGCTAGAATCCTCAGAAGACTTGCAGAGTGCAAGCTAAAGGGAGGAAGTAGCATCAATTAGCATGTTCTTCATATTGAAGGGTACATAGGCGAGTTATATAAACTTGGTCATCCCATGAGTCAGGAGGAGAGTGTTAACATCCTGCTCACTTCACTGACAAATGAGTACGATCTGTTCATTCAGACGTATAGAAAGGAAGACCAGAAAAAGACCCTCATGAAATGCGTCCACTGTTGACTTTATACGAGTCACTCTTGGACAGGCATAGCTCCAATGACTCAGCTACTTCTGGATTAAGTCCAGTGAAGAGACGTAACAAGAAACGGTCGAGATCGACTAGACATGTCTCAAACTGGGAATCCGCTAAATCGGATACAGTCACGGAAAGATTGGAAGACGCTCCAAGTCTTTTAAAAGCTCAGGTATATCTAAAAACCTCAAAACTCCTGTTCCAAGATTTCTTGATACATAATGTGACAGTCGCATTTTGGTTTGTATGCAGGGAATCAAGAAGGCACGGGACTCTGTCGCATAGAAGCACATTTGGATTGGATCTCCAGCTCGTGCAGTTTTGAAGTTTAGATAGATATTAAATATTGTTATTAGTCTTTAGATACATTTTTGACATTGTCTATTACATTGTTCAAGGATTTTATTTTTAATAAAATTGTCATATTTTCTTTTAACACCTGTTGTCTGAAATTATCCTTGAAATGTTATATGAATGTGTTAGTAATAACTTGAATGTTGATGCATCCAAAGTGTTTGGATTCAAGAATTGTGTCATTTATGATTGTTAATACAAATGTTATAAGAATCAATTCAACCATAGGTCCAGTTGGACAGGACCTTGGAATCATTTGACTTAGAGTCACTTGATGAATTGATTTCTTAATGTGTCAAGAAATGAATCAACCAAAGGTCCAGTTGGACAGGACTTTGGAATCATCTGACTTGGAGTCAGACGATGATTAAGTTTTTTATAAAGCACATGTGGCAAGAAATGAATCACCCAAAGATCCAGAGGATAGGATTTTGGAATCAGTTGACTTAGAGTCAACTGAAGATTGCAAGTCTTGAACAAAGTCATAAGTTTACATAGATATGTAAAGGACATTGAGATTAAGAGCAACGGACACACCTGTTGTTGTGTATTGCTAGAATCTTGATATAGAACACAATTGTTTGTACTTCACGATATTCATCATTCGGTATGACGAATATGACATTGCTAATCGGGATAAGCAATTGAATTGAGACCTCGAACAGTTCAATGACTTCAAAGGAAGTACAAGTTCCATAGAACCTGAGCGATAACATAAACTGAGAAAAATATTTCACAGTTCATTCTCTTCCAAGAATATTAATGGTTATAATGTGTCTTAGGGAAGATAATGGAGCATTGGTCGAAACAGTTCGATCCTCGGTGTATGAGATACATTGCCAATTAGTTTCCAATAAGATGAAAACTATACCAGTCAGTCCATATAAACCATACTCCGACCACATCCTAGACTAAGTAGGTTTTGCAGACACTGCCTGAAATGTAAAGCTGGGATTATCCCACTTGTACATAGAAAGTCCAGGGTCTTGTAGTGTTCATCTGAACCTCATGACCAGCTGAACTTGATCAGCATTGTCGTTTCATTAGCTATCCCACTGTAACTAAAGAGCTCTTTTAGAAATAACTCATGGTCTAAGTAAACAGTGGGAGTTGGGACAGTCCTAAATGAGTTTAGGATTAGCAATGAAAGAACCTTTTAGTCATCACTAGGCTTGGAGCAGAAATCAGATTTCTGCTTTACAACTGACATAATCTCCTCTTCACCAGTAGTATTGATCACCATCATAAGTAGTTGTGATAGGGGTGACATACTGATTAGTGGTAAAACACTGCAGTTGGTACGGATTTGCAATCCGAGTACTTGGAAGCATTGGTGAGCCCGGCTGCTGCCAAATAAGAGGACCTTAGGACGAGACACGGTCTGTGTGAAAATTTGATTGATTTTACACCTGGTCAAAAAACCAGTGGGAGTAACTGAATCATCGAAAGAAAGCAACATGGACATATAAATACCTTCAGAGCATCTAGTTGAGTGAATCAATACTCAGAGTCAAGCAATTGATTCCGAGTAAAGCACTCTCAATAGAAGATGAAATCCGAGAGGATTCTGCATGGCATAGTGTGAGTCGTTAGTGGAGCATGTGTGGTTTACCGGCACACTAATAGGGACACACATAGAGCATGCCATTACAAAAGGTACATGACCCCGGGTTTCGTCCCACGGGCATCTCGCAAGAAAGGATATCCAGATTCTCAAAATATGCCAAAGGATTGGATTTTGAGAAAGGGCTGAAAGATTTCCATTACAATGTCAGAAAGGTTTGGATTCTCAAAATGTGCCATAAGTCCTGGATTTTGTGAATAGCCTATAACCGTGTCAAAGCCAGTGGGAGTCGCCGTTATCCACTATCCCCACATGTGGGATAAATAATGGTTCTGGGAAACGTCTCTTTTCATTACGAAGTGTAATGACTTGGTGTTAAGAGATGGATCGCTATGAAAGCCTTAATAGAAATACGGCATACTCAGGTGGTTGTAAACGTCTATGAGATAGATCCAGATTCTGCCAAGATGATCTTGATGAGATTCAAGATGCATAGACTTAGGAAAAGTTTTTCTAGTCATTGCAAAGTGTGATGACTTGGCATGAAAGAAATAAAGAATGTGCGACATACTCATGTAATTCACAGTCATCTATTGGAAAGATGAAATCACCAGCGTAGACCTAGCCATTGTAAGCATGATCTTGATAAGATTCAAGATGCACGAGAAAAGTCTCCGAAAGGAAAATAGTTTTTCGAAAATCATGACACAAAGGATTATAAATAATCCTTGGATTCCGAAAGGGCTTGGAATAAGATTAGATCGAGTTCCACAAGTTTTGGATCGATCATAAAGTCATGAACATGTCCTGATAACTTAATGCTTAGGGCATAGTAAGTTGGATTCAGGACATTGCCTGGCTGGGAATACTTTGGTTGAACTAAAGTGAGAATTCATTAAGAAATGATTAGGGTGAAAGTGATAGTATTAATTTGAAAGATTTTCAAAGTGGTAATTATTAACATCAGGACATGATGTTAATGGACTTTATGGTTATAAAGTCTCGTTGGTATTCTGATGGAGCGCGTGTGGTTCACCGGCACATCATAACACCTCGAAATAGTCTTAGGGTGCAGTCAAGTAGACTAAAGACCCCAGAACCATAGGAAGTCACAGTACACATTACCAGAATGGAGTTAGAAGAGAAAGTCCCCAGAACCATAGGAAGTCACAGTCATCTGCAATAAAGTGTATAAGTATAAGATACTTTGGATACATAGAAAGAGTGTAAGGTTCAGCTGTAAAATTAGAATTGAAAGTTTAAAAGAAATCCTGAAACCGATAATAGTTTATGACAAGGTCCGACTTGGTGATTACCTTGTGGAGACTTGGTAATAAGCAAGAGTAGCTGCCAGTCAGATCTTTATGTTTCGCTTTCACATGTTTTACTTCCCGAATAATTTAATTATTCAGAAAGGTCCACAGTCGCTCATACTTTGGGAAGTAAGTATTGAATCAAGACTGTCGTGAATTGATTTGTAGACTGTCTAAGGAGTTAGGCATAGCAATAGGATTGCTACAACATTCATGAGTACTTAGAAATAGAGATTTGAGTATTGGATAAACCCACGCCCAATAGATTGCTTCATGGATTATATCACAAGCAATATTGAGACGATAATATCCTATGATCTTCAAGTAGAGAGATATGAGTTATAATTTACAAGGCAGTTGTTCATTGATAATACGAAAACGCATCGGTAACTCGATGTTATAAAGCGTGTTGTTGTGAATGATTTGACTGGTAAAAGATATAAGCATATGAGTTGAAGCTTATTCGTTCATTGACCCTGATGGGATACAGATATCTGTAGGCCTCTCGATGATTTTCAAGTTGACTAAAGTGCTGGCCAGCCTGGACTAAATTGATGTGTTCAATTAGAAGTTCTAAAGTCACAAGCAGAATCGAAAATCGGGGAACAGAGTATCGGACAGAGATTGATCTCAATCCATGTCTCGTGTCTGAAAATATCTTGTTGGACGAAGGATCATCTGATCACTTATCTTTGGACAGAACTGACTAGGTCAGAGTTCGGCAGCGGTTTCTAGGAAGCTACAGTTGCTAAATTAATTAGAGGGTAACTTGGTAATTTTAGTCATAGACTTATCCAAGTGGGAGACTGTTGGATTAGGTGTCTAAGCCATGACTAATAATTAGTATTTATCTGATTAATAGTAGCATAGTCCATTTGGGTTGCCCTCATAGTTGGAGGATTGACAGAAAGTCCGGTAGAGAGAAAGATTGATTTATTATATGATTAATAAATCAATAGAAATTAAATAAATAGTTTATTAATATATTTAAGTGATAATATATTAATTAGAAACTATAATAATTAATTAGAAATTTTTCTGGAATTAATTGGAATTAATTTGGCAGTTAAATTAACTAATTAAAAGTGCAGTGACTAAAACTATAATTATTCAATAGTTGAGTAAGTGGCAGTGTGAGTGACCATGTGGTGGCCAAATATATATATATATATATATATATATATATATATATATATATATATATATATATATATATATATATATATAAATATATATATTTTCGAGATATATATATATATATATATATATATATATATATATATATATATATATACTACAGATAAATGGTGTTTGAATGATTAAAATAATAGTTTATCTTAATTCGAATTCAAAAAAGTTTATCTGTAACGATTATCTGATCACCACATGGAGGCTATAAATAGGGAGACTCTCCCTAACCCTAGGACCACGTTTTTTACTTTCTTTCTCTCAAGAATTTTCGGCCAAGAGCTCCTGCTAGGGTGTGACTTCATTTGAGACAGGACATTTATGCTGCTTTGTTTCCAAGAAATCCTAAAAGGTTAGTTTTTCTTATTTTATTCTTTTAGTTGATTTCTTATGGCCTTCTATGATATGTTATATGTTTAATTAGAAGAAAACCTAGATCTATATAGGTTGCATGTGAACTTAGGAATGTTAGTTCATAGTTGCAGAAAACCTTTCAGTTATACGTCGTACTACAAGCACTAGACACAAAACGTGAGTAATATAACAGTTTTAGATATATGTTTTACTCAAAACAGGGCTTAACGACGACTAAAATACTTGATATTAGTAGGTGTCGTCAAGTTATACGTCGAAACAGACTCGTTGGTGCTACCAAAACAAAAGCAGCCTCAATAAGGCATGAGCTGTCTTCTACAATGAATATGCAGTTCAAAATTCATATTTTTTAATAGAACTTCCTCCTTATATATATTCCATTTTTAGGTCGGGAGCTACCCCGCTCGACCCTATCATTTTGTCTGTACCAAGAACAAACTCGTGTTATATAAGTGTGTACTCTGCTCCCTCTATTTTGTCTAAAATCAAAATTTGAACTCCATTGACAATCTTGCAAATTCCATTACACTAAAATGACTTATGGACACTAAAATCACCAACATCAGTTGTATGTCTTTTGGTGTTTGTTAATTTTGATGTCAAGATGGTTGATTTCTTCAAGTTATTGGAATATTGGGCAAATTACATTGCATACGGATTTCACAAAAGTTCGATTTCGACACTGTGTTATTTTTTTATAATTTATAAAATAGGTTTTCAGAAAGTTTGACGGTCTTCGATAACGTGACACTGCCATGACGTGATGGCGTAACACTTTTTGGTAACTCACTTTCTAGATCTCAAAGTTGAAACAAAAAATTAAATGTATTGAATTACCTGAAAAAAAAACAAGGTTAAAATCGAGGTTTTGTGAAAACTTAGTGTCGTTTCTCCTAAGATCTATCATCTGACAATTTATGAATTAGATTTTCTTTTTATCGAAAGACCTTTATAATAATAGAATGTCACAATGTGAAAGTGTCTACAAAATTACCACGTAGAGTACCGATGTTAACTTTCTATTAATTTTTCTAAAAAAGGCTATTTACTTCAAAAATATGTCAATTAGGTATTCATTTGATAATAGATATTGGAAAATATCCAATAGTAGCACGTTTCCTTATCAAATATATGTGCCTTCAAGAGTTATAATCTCCGAACAATAATTTAAATAAATTAAACAAAATTAAATTTTTGTACCCATTTATCTAAAAGCGATTGTTTTCATCATCGCCTCCTTCGTTAAATTCGATGAATTTTACATCAAAATTGACGGATTTTATGGTTCATAGAAAGTATAGGTTATTAATAGGTTTGATTTGTTCCGATCGGGTAAGATCAGATTTGGTTTGGTTGTTAAAATATAGATCTCAGTGGTTCGCACTAAATTAAAATTTTACCGACATTGATCAAATAATAATTTGATTTGACTGGTTGTCACTATTTGGTTTTTGAGAGTTTAGATATTCCAAAAATTATATAACTTGTATATTAACAGGATTTAAGCTCACAAAGTATATAATCTTCTGCGATCATAGTCAATTATGGTTTTACTTGTCAATTAACATTACAAAATTATTAAAAAAAAGTTATAATTAATCCGATATCAAACGTAAATTTTGTTTGATATTATGGTCGGGGTTATTCACACATAGCTTAGAGTCCCTTAGAGGTTTTGTTGTTTGTGTTGTTACAAACAAATGTTTCATTTGAATGCCTCTTAAACAAGAAGTTAAAATGATCTTCTTGTAAATATATCAAGAGCTTAGATCTTTTTATCTTGGCCGAACATTCTAATATAACTTAAAGAACTCCAATAAGATAATCAATTATTTAAGGTAGAAATTACAAACAAAAATAACAAAAGTAACCAAGAATTTGCTATTTGGTTCTTTAATGTATTGAGTTTTCATCTTGATAATGGCAAACTGCAAAAAAAAAAAACATTAAAAAAATAATAAACTAACACAAAAAATTGATTTTGACAATGTATTTTGTTCCAGTTAAGTCAGTTAAGTCAGTACATTATATTTTTGTTTCGATTTTGACACCGAAAAAGTGATGTCATCAAAAAGTATCACGTGATCATGTTATGTCAGCGTCACATCATCAAATGCTGACACGTCACTTTGCCTCGTCAGCTGACAGCTGGGTTGACCAATTAAATGGTTAACATGAAACAAATTTTAAAATATAATGTCAAAATCGGACTTTTTTGAACTAGTATCTTAATTGAAAATAATAATAATAAGAGTAAATTACAATAATGGTCACTGTGGTTTGACCCACCTTTCTATAAGAGTCCAACTTTTGAAATTTCACTTTATACATACTCAATATTTCATTTAACTTGCAAAAGTAGTCCCTTGTTTGGTAGGGGTGGGGTGGGGTTTGTTTTATTTTTCTTTTTTAATTGATTTAATAAATAAAACATTGGAAGAAAAATAAAAAAAATTAAAAAAGGTATTTTATTCTTTTTACCTGGCCAATGGACTACTTCTGTAAGTTAAATGAAACCTTGAGGACCCATAAAGTGAAATTTTAAAAGTTAGACTCTTATTGAAAGGTGGACAAAACCACGGGGACCATTATTGTAATTTACTCTTATTATTAGAGTAAATTTAATAATAATACAATGTCAAAATATATAAAAAGTCAAGGCTTCTTTTACAGTTTGCCCTTTAACATTAATCGGAGCTCCTAACTGTGGAACTCATAACTTTGTATATTAACTGGATCAATGGTCAAGATGTAAATTTATAACAATGGGCTGTGTAAATAATCGTATTAGTTGCACATACGAACTAGATAGATTTATAATGATTCCAGATAATTACAGCCGTGGTAGAATTTACAAGCATAATTGAGATCTATATCAAAAAAAAAATGTGTCTAAACATGTGTAGAGACCAAAACCCACAAAACCTAAATTGACCCATGTTGAAACCAATAGAGAGGAGCCAACAGAGGGGATCCGAAGCCCGTCTCTGGAAACTGTGACCTCTCATGTCTAAATCATTGGTTCTTGCATCTCGTCCAAAATATCCTTCGAAGTATACATGGGGACATGGGGTACTCTGAAGCACATTGGTAGCAAAGACATTTAAATTCATTTGCGCATGATATATATGTTAATTATGGTTGGATGGTTTCTTTTTTGAGTTATTTTCAAAATCCCTTTATTCAAACCTATAATCATGGAGAAAACTTTATAGGAGCCTATATTGGGGGCATGCACTTTTTAATTATTGGAAATGACGCTAAAGGGACGTGCCTTTTTTGCAGAACTTTCGTATCGCAATTGTGCTTCGATCTTGTGCACATAAAATGTTAGCTTTTTTTTTTTTTTTTTTAACTGCGGCAATATATAAAAAACAACTAGCAAGATGCTAGAAGAAACAAAATTACAAAGTACACGTCATAAAAGGTGAAACAATCCAATCGTACCAATTAACATTAGAGAAAGGCGATCTAAACTTAATCCAATTAAACGCCGAAAGCATTATATCATCCGCCATTTTGAAAGGGGAAGCGTTCTTGCACCGAAAAATAGAATCATTGCGAGCCTTCCAAACACACCAAAGAACCGCAAACAAGAGCGCCTTCCTCAACTTCTCTTTTTTCTTGTCCCCCAAAGACGAAGCAAGAATCTCCCGAAGACTATCTCGACTGCAAGGCAAGATCATAGAAAGCTTCCACCAAGAAACAAACATTTGCCAAACGTGTTTGGCAACACTACACTCGAAAAAAACATGGTTCACGGTTTCAATATCCGACTTGCACAAAGGGCATATATCAGAGATTAAATTGACTCCTCTTTCCACAAGTTTCACCGCCACAGGCAACATATCTTGAAGAAGTCTCCAAACAAAACAATTAACTTTGAGCGGAACCCAATTGACCCAACTGAACTTCCAAGAGTCATCATCCGTAACCAACTGATTTTCCATAAATCTACGTAAAGAACTGACGGAAAACAGACCCGACGCATCTTCTTTCCAAATCCATTTATCAGGAGAAGAAGCAAGATAATGTGCTTAAAGCCTCAAATACGCATTCACAGCCATGCAAGCTTCATTGGAGCACACGTTTTTAATAAGTGGAGGCAGGGCTGGTCAAAATTTTTTGGGGCCCGGGGCGAGAGGAGAAACAAAGGCCCCTAAAAAAGTTTAGCAAAACCATTTATAAAAAAAATATTTTCAAACGTTTTTTATAATGATAGTTTTATATATATATATATATATATATATATATATATATATATATATATATATATATATATATATATATATATAGCTATAACAATTACAAGTAGTCGTTTTTTAATACCTTGATGTTTTCCTTCAATATTTGGAACTATTGTCATAACATTGATCCATTATATAATTCATATTAAGATGTAACAATTTCAATGCATCTAATAATTCATTAAAAATTCTTATCCCTGAAGTACCATTTGCTTTTAAAAAATTATATAAATATTCAACAACTTTTATTTGTTAGAAGACAAATGTATACATATATATTATATACGACATATAATTTTTGGGCCCCCTAAGACAATGAGCCCTGGGCGGTCGCCCGTGTTGACCACCCTCAGGAACGGGCCTAAGTGGAGGGAATTGTTGGGATATAACAAAACGAGTTAAGCACTTCAAATAAATCGATATTTGATTTCGGTGACACGAGCAAAATAAAATTACCAAAAAACGGTAAACGAAAATGTAAAATCGGAACACAATATTTAACGTGGTTCGGTCACGGGATCACGACCTAAGTCCACGGGCAAACGAGAGAGAGAGGGTTTTATTAACACCAAGAAAACACTACAATCATACAAGGCTAAACTGCACTTGTAGTCTGACCACTCACAAGAAAATATCACTCGCACTTTTGGCTGCCAAACTGGCCTCTACACAAAAGGCTATCTCACAAAATCATGATATATCTATCTATGTGTTTGTGTTTCTTTGTGTTTGTGTTTTTGTTGTGCTGTGATTTGTAACTCACCAATGACTCATTTATATAGGCATGTGAGTGTGTGTGAACAAATCAATGTGAAACAAAGAAGCTTTGCCTTCAACAAAAATAGGCTACCTACCCATGAGAAAAATTCTTCACCAAACCAAAAACTTCAACTTTCACCTAACAGGAATGCGTAATGATCAAACAGTGGCGAATGGTAGGATGGAGCCTTTTTTAGGTCTTTCTAGAAGAGGCAAAAGGGAACTAAAATATTGTAACTTCAAATCTTAATCGTGTATATGAGAACATTTGAAATGAAATCTCTAACGCGTAATTTCATTATGAGAAATTAGCAGGGTTGTCCTCTTTTCCAAAAAGATTCATTCTGAGAAAAATAAAATATTCTAACAAGACTTTAGAAGGATTACAGGGTTATGATCATTGACGCAAGCACGTTCATTGTCTGCTCTTACTGTTCTCCAGCTGGACTCTTTTCTCGTATGCCCGGAAAATGAAATTTCGGTACAAAGAAAAAAAACGTGTTGAAAGTTGTATGAATCATTCATACTTTAAAGGAACAATTGAACAAATTAAAAATTGTTATTATAAAATAATTGAAGAAGAGAGTCATATACGTGTGTTTTTTTAGGCCATCGGGTCAAAAGTAGAGTTTGATTACCAAATCATTGGTAGTTGATTGATTGAGATACTTGCATGAAACAACATTGGATTATTACCACATATATGTTTCCTTTTGTTATATATACCTAAATATCTATAATTTATTAAACTTTTTTTAAGGGCACATATTCTATTAACTATAATTGTTTCTAATGATGAATCAGTATGCCTTTGTTCCATATCAATTACGATATAAATTTTGAAGTTGTTAACAATCGTTTACTGATAGTTTAAAGCACACGTTTTGTTGACAGGAAGATTATTGATCAACTAGTTTAGCGATTTGGATTTGCAATATTACAATATTTACAAATTATATTGACTTATTTAACGAGTTTTTGATAAGTTGTTTTTTTACTACATACACAAGTATTATTTGACAAATATTAAAAAATAATTTATAAGTTTATTATGTTTTGGTACAAGATAAAACTAAACAAATTATTTTTTTCAAAACTATATTTTGATACCGGGTAAGTGTTACACGGTAAAAAAAACATAAGTTATTTTAATTAAGCAACTTCAAACACCCAACATATGGATCTTGAAATAAAGGGTTAGAGAAATTGTATTGCTTCCTAATTTTTATTCCTAATTTTATTCCTAACCATTTGAAAAGATGAAAAAGGTAAAGTTTAATAAAATTAATAATATTTTAATTAACTTGTCATCATTTCAAATAGTTAGGAATAAAGTTAGGAACAAAAATTAGGAACCAATTGAATTTATACTCATACATCTCATATCGGAATGACTCTAGAAAAGCATTAGAGCCAATTAGATTAGTAGATCGAAGCGAATAATTTAATTTGTCAAACAAAATATTTTATTTTAAACATCCACGTGTTGATTAATCTACCGTTTAGAAAAGCAATCCAATAAAAAACTTTTTAAGTAGTGCGCGCACCATCAACTTTTTATTACAAATTCTTCGTTTTACAAACAAATAACTTGTTGAAACTATTTATGGAAGGAAACCGTTCAAACTTTCAAAAGAGAAACACGCAACCACAGAACCACAAAACTCTTTCAAGAATCACATGGAACTGAACAATTTCAGCAGATTAAAGAGAGAAAAGAAATATCGGGGGTGAAACAAAAATTTTGGACCACAAACTCGACATAAAAAAGGAAGAACAACATCTGATACCGCTGGACTAGAAACTATTTGGCCAAGGGCGGTGAAAATTTGAGAAAATAATATTGTATACGTCTATACAGAGCGTAAATGTATGCGTATAATTTGGAGTTTACACAATATGCCGTTCAGGCTTTCAATACTTCACACCTCCAGATTACTTAATTGCTTATTCCTGTCCTTGTGCTTTATTCAACAACAGCAACAATTCACTTAGTAGTTCACTTGACTCTGATTGCCCTCAAAACCATTTATTCTGCATTACAACCAAACAAGAGTAAGTAAAATAATATTAGGATCACGAGAATTGGAGTGCTCGCTAGCTCCAATCAAACAACAAAAGGTCAGGAAATTAGGCAAAATGGGAGTGTAATTTAAATTTGTGGATGCCTTCTTAGGAGTATAACTTAAATAGAATATAGAAAAGACAAAAATTCAAGTCTAATGTCCTGGCTGTCATTTCAACCAAACATATAACCCTAATATCCTCTTTTCTCGTTATCATATGCTAACCGTTAGATGAACAAATCTTCTGCGTTGACTTGCGAGCGCATTGTGATCGTCGTGGATTTGGGACGGGTATAGTCGTAACATTCCCCTCTCCTTTGGAAGGAACCTAGTCCTTAAGGTGTAAATATTGATAATGCTTTCGTAACATATATACTTTTCGTAACATATATACTTTCAGGTTCCTTAGTTGCGTCTTCTGGGGGTTTTCGGTCTATTTTACTAAGCGTTAGTCTTCGGGTTGGCCATTATAAAGAACTTGTCGGCACCCGTAGGTGGCTAGATACAGAAACATGTTTTCCCTATATGATCAATTCAATGGGCAGAGTAGCTACCTCTAAACTTGAGAAATCCTGAAAGGGTTTCAAAAGTGAAACATGGAATAGCGGGTGCACCTTCGCTTGAGGCGGTAGTTTTGAGGAGATTTTGTAACACCCGTGTGCTTCGGTAAGCACTTAAATTTGTTAAAATTTCATTCACGATTATTAGAAATAATAATGTGATGAAACGAATACATATAATATTTGAATAAATATTATGTTTCTACATATAATATTTATATTGACAATCTATGAATATATATAATACTAGGCGAATGCCTGAACGTTACGCGGGAAAAACATTATGCAGTTGAAATATTAATAGAAGTTATAATAATATAATCCAATTAACGAAATAATATTCAAATTATTATGGTTCAAAATAAATATTTAATTTAGAGAATTCGAATCCGAATATCCCGAGAGTGATGTTAAAACCAAATTCATTAAGTGGTTTCTTGAGAAGGTCTATTCGATGAAAATACAAAACTCCCCAGAATTCTACGAAGAGTTGTCGGCTCTTTCAATGGGTGCGTCAATAAATGTCTCTACGTACACTACTTGCATAGTCAACAGTGTTAGGTTTATGGTACTTAACCGTGACACACAACGCAAAACTCTAGGGTGCTAGCGGTGGGAGAGAAAAATGAAAAATATTATGGCGAGTTAGAAGAGATTATTGAGGTGCGGTATACGTACACTACAAACAAAATTACATTTAGTTGCACAAACATTTAATGCCATAATTTTTTTGTGCCACTATATTATGGTTTTTAGTGTCATGACTTGCTTTGTGCCACTGTAAGTAAAAGTTCAAATCGCCCTCTTGGTTCCCTCGCATTCTAAAAACTAAAAATTATAATTGCCTAGTGTTCCCTCCCATTCTAAAAACGTCCCGCCACAATTTATTGCTTATTTCGTTTAGTCTAGGGTTTTAATTGCTTCTCACTTTTCTCAGCCGCACTCATGAATACTTCTGATATCATTTTTTTTGAATCGCATGACATTAGGGAGAACCACGATAACTTCTCGAGGGGTTTTACTGTATGATTGTTAGTATTAGATTGCAATCGGTACGGTGGTTTGATGTACTTATCTTCAGCATCACCTTCGCGTTGTCACTCGCATTTCTAAACCATAAGTATATTAATCCCTAATTACAATATCAATTTCTAATTTATTACTAAAATGTTTGATAATTTCCCTATAGCGTTCGAGAAGGTTCAAGCGAACATATAACCAGCAAGAAAAACAGTGATTTACGAGCGATTGGGCATTCCCCAAGACCGAAGTATGTAGACGAGAGCAATTGGATCATGAAGAAATGAATGATTCTTCTGTTTGGACAAATCTGGTTACCTTTGATGATAGTACATGCTCCGTTGATATACCACCGGTAAATTAAACATTTATCTTTCATAATTTTATAAAACTCTGATGAGCTTTTTTAATTTACGGATGATTTCGTATCACAGGAGATGAAAGAGCAAGGTCTGACGGATGATAACCTAGCCGCTTTGAATCCTCGAATTTGGATTTCTTCTCTAGCGATGATGATGAGGAACAAAATCAGTTAAATTAATGCTCATAATGTCTACCTTTTGTGTATGGTAGGTAAAGTTTCATTCAATAACCAGAACCTTCATGCCATCACTGATTCTCCGATGCCATATCAATCATCAGAGAAACTCTTGCTCCTGTTGATGAGTACCAGGTCAGTTTTAAATATTGTTCTCCATGTCACTTTCTTCAAGAACATTAACCTAATCGGTAAGTGTGTTACCCCTGCAAAAGCTTGAAATTCCCTATTAGAAATTTTCTTGGAAAATACAAATTGCTTTCTTTTATAGTGATAAAGTTGATTCTTCTTTGATGAAGGTTACAAGAAGCGTCAATACAAGTTGTGAGAACTCAATTTATAGGAGCATAAAAATTTACTTCAATTGTGAACAAGGTATTGATTCAAATATGGTGCATCCATCCATCCGTCTTTCAGTTTACTTCAATTGTGAGCATAAAAAAATTACTTCAATTGTGAATTAAATGTAGGATTCACTTGGTGGAACAATACAACTATTATATTTTTAAATGTTTGTTTTTAATTATTATTTTGTTAAATTTTTTATTTTCAGCTTGTGTTAGTCTTGTTGATATAAATATTGAGGAAACATTGAACTCTTTGAAGTATGCAAACCGTGCTTGGAATATCCAGAATAAACCTATGGTAAGTTTAGGGTTAAATGCTAAAAAATAGCAACTTACTTTCATTGATTTGTTTATTATAGAAATATACTTTAAGTTTGTCAATTAAATGTAGCCAATTATAACAATGTGACAATGTCAACAATCTTCACTACTATAATTGGGGTAGATTTTTCAAAGAATAATGCTCTAATAAATATAGGTGATTCTGGTGTCAACATTCTTCACTACTATAATTGTATTCTTTTAATTTTTTTAATGTCAATAACTATAGATGATTTGGTGTCATAGAGGATGAAACAGCAAAATAATCTTTTTAACCTTTTTAATGTCAATAAATATAGTCAGGAGAGTCGCACACAATGTATATGTATACTTTGAATTCTTTTTGTTCATTTCATTTCTTGATATTGGCAGGTATTGTTGCCGTTACAATGGATGATGCATGTGCAACAAAAGACACGATGGCATTATAAATTTCAGTAAAGATCATGTCTTTTATTATTGAGTTTGTCATAGGGGCTCACTAGTCTTCTTCAATTATCGGTCAAGGATTATATTCCAAAAGGAGCAATTATGCAAAGTTTAATGGCAATCAAGTTTCGTGCTCTACCCTAACAAACTTTTAGTTTGATTGTTTTATGTTTTGAGTGTTGCTAGTAAAATACTTAGACTTGTTAGAAATTTGAATCTATTTATGTTTTAAATATTGAGAATATTCTCCTTAGACAAGTTTAATTTTAATTTATGTAATGACATTGTGTTTTTCATTATCTTAGTTGTGTTTTTATTAATTTAAATTCCATTTAATATTAGAAAATGCAAAAATATTTTTATTTATAGTTCTATAAAGGGTAAATTGCTTAAAAGTCACTAACTTTTTCAATTTTTTCGATTTTGACACTGTATTTTTAATTTTTGCAATTAAGTCATTGTGTTTTCAGAAAATTGCAATTACGTCATTATGTTTTCCAAAAAGTTGCGAAAATGACCATATGACAGGATGACAACAGGTTACCAGGTCATATGGTCAAATTTGCAATTTTTCAGAAAACATAATGACTTAATAGCAAAAATAAAACATAGTGTCAAAATTGAAAAATATGAAAAGTTAGCGAATTTTATGCAATTTACCCTATGCAATTTATATAATTTAATCAATTTATATAACTTAATCACTTTAGGATAAATGCATACGAAACCTTCTTTTACTTAAAAAAATTTCTAGTTTAAACTCTTAATACTTTTTGTTTTATTGAAATTAAGTTTTTTTTATTGAAAATGAGTATACATTTTTTGTTTTATTGAAAACAAGTACTTTAAATTGCATAAAATTCGCTAACTTTTCTATATTTTTCGATTTTGACACTATGTTTTATTTTTGCTATTAAGTCATTATGTTTTCTGAAAAATTGCAAATTTGAGCATATGACCTGGTAACCTGTTGCCATCTTGTCATATGGTCATTTTCGCAACTTTTTGGAAAACATAATGACTTAATTGCAATTTTCTGAAAACATAATGACTTAATTGCAAAAACAAAAAATACAGTGTCAAAATCGAGAAAATTGGAAAAGTTAGTGACTTTTATGCAATTTACCCTTATAAAATGTGCCATTAAAAGTATAAAAATGATATTTATTTTAACAATTATATAGTGGCATAAAAATAATGCCACTAAAATCTACAGGTGCTATAGTGGCATAAGAAAAAAGTGTCACTAAAACCTAATAAAGCTGTAGCGGCACAATCAAAAAGTGCCACTAAAGGTCCTTAGTGGCAGCGCTTTTAGTGGCACTTTTTTTTGTGCCGCTGATTGCCTAGGAGCCCTTTAGTGGCACTTTTTCGGTTTTTAGTGGCACTTTTTCTATGCCACTAAATGTCATTTTATTTGTAGTGTGTGTATTCGACTGTACTATTTCGATGCAAGTGGTTTGATACTTGAACACAAAATAACATCCCAGTATCAACACAAAACATGAAATGTACAAAAA
This sequence comes from Cichorium intybus, assembly GCA_023525715.1. Lineage (NCBI taxonomy): Eukaryota > Viridiplantae > Streptophyta > Magnoliopsida > Asterales > Asteraceae > Cichorium > Cichorium intybus. The sequence goes on from CM042011.1 coordinate 49,222,170, forward strand.
TGATCAACTCAAATTTACAACCCAAGCCAAACAAGTGTTCTTCATCCGAGAACCTTATCGAAGAAACCAAAGCAATAATCATTGGTGGGTCGTCGAGGATGTCAATCAGCGAAAAGTTTGGGATGTTCACAATGGCGTCCCAAATGTTGACATTGATTTAGCCGAAAATGTTGACGTCATTCATAACAACGCTTCATCTAATTGTGGTATTGTAATCGACTTGAGCCAATACTTTCAAAACATTCCTAATTATGATACTGAAGTTGATCCGCCAACAGTTACCGTCAATGAAGTGATTGAGTATGAGACTGATAAGGGTAATACTGATTATGATATAGAGGGGTCTGATTATGCTACCGAAGTATCTGAGTGAGAGGCTTGTCGTTAAAACACTTGTTGTAATTTCTTTTTATGCCAGGCGATGATATTGGTTTGGATGTTATTGTTATACGTTATGGCCGATGTGATGTGCCATGGTTGAGATGGAGGTGGTGATCCACCACCTCCAGTCTGGGGAGGCCCAGGTGGCCATCAGATGGATGGTAAGTCTTGTTATAATTTTTTTTATCTATTGTATTTATTCATTTATTATAACTATCGTGACTAATATTTTTAAATTGTAATTCCAATTGTACCACGAAGAAGAACAAAAGGGAAGGCGAAAAACATTTAACTGTCACAGTAGGTCACAAAACTGAGGAGCACATTGAGTATACCATTTGATAGACAAGACACATTTACCCCAATTGGAGTACCGAATGATATACATGTGGCGAGACATTGCTTTGGATAAAAAAAGTTGGAAAAAAGTTTCTGATGCCGAGAAGCATGCATTGCTAGAGCATCTCATAGTAAACTATTTATATAAGTATATTTTGTATGTTCATTCTTTATTTGTTTTTTACTTGACTAACTTCTTTTTTAATTTCTAGGGAACATTCACGATAGATGAGATTGAACAAGATTCCCAACATCCTTCGTTGTTGAGTGGTGTTAATGCGGTAAAAACTAAGCAGAATAGCGACTGAAAAGATGATGCAAAAAATTATTTTAATACTAGAGGAGGGTATATTACGAAGCTAGAGCCAACCCCCGATGGTATGATTGTTGAAAACTAAAACAAAGGGGGAGGGAGGGGGGGACAAGGACATATAGCAGCGCTTGTTTCAAATAGGTAATGTTTTACAGTATATATATATATATATATATATATATATATATATATATATATATATATATATATATATATATATATATATATATATATATATATATATATATATATATATATATATATATATATATATATATTAAAATCTAATTTTTTATGTTAAACAAAATAAAAAACATACTCGATCAATTTTGTGATGCTCATACCGGTAAAGATGGGACATGGATGAAGGAGCAAGAGTTTCGGGAATGAGGAGGACGAAGATGACAACTCAAAGTGGTTGTTTTTACTTATTTTATGTTTTGTGACTCTTTTATTTTGTGTAAACGGTATTACTTTGTTTTGTTTTACGTTTTCGATGTTAATATGTTTATATTTTAAACTAACTGTTTTAGATCATTTAAGTAGTTTGTATAATATTTGTATTTTTTATGTTTTCTGATAATTTTTTCATTTGTATATGCTTTTAAAAAAAATGTTAGCGGCGACTATCATTACCGTCGATTTGACTGCCGGTGATACGTCATCACCGGAGACTGAGCAGCCATTAGTGGCAACATCAATAGCGGCGACAAGTATTAACAGTGACTCTTTAGAGGTGATATATGAGCAATAGCAACGTTTTTTGTAACGGCGACAAGTCTTCGCTAATACCTTTACCGGCGATAAACAGATTCTCTACCAGCGACAATTGTCGATGCCAATACTAACATATCTTGTAGTAAGAACATATTGTGCCACTAAAAAATATTACACACATACATTAATTGTTGGTCATTATTCAAAAATATTATTAAAGATTTCCTACACAAAAATATGTGTAACTCATTTACATGTGTAGCTAAACTATGTGCGGGTAAATACCCTAAATTCTTGTAGTCAGGGGCGGATTCAAGAATTACTAAAAAAACGTTTACAAGTACGAGTACATTATATAAAAGCTTTTTTTTTTTGTCGCACGTGCAATTTAAAGTTCACTTCTTCGTAAACACATTGTTGTAAAACGATACATTACATCTTCATATTTGACTTTTACAAGGGCTTCTTTCTCCACATTGCAAACCAACGCATCGTTCAAAAAATAATCACCAATTTTGTTGCGCAAGTCGGTCTTCACAAGCTTCATTTTTGAAAAACATCTTTCCACTGTTGCGGTTGCAACGGGTAAAACTAAAGTCAATTTAAAAAGCTTATAAACCAATGGATAAGCTTCATGTCTCCCCGTTTCCACCATCAAATGAGAAAGTTCTGAAATTCCCTTCAAACTAGTAAACCTCTCCTCTCTAATGCAAACGTGATGAAAAATCCGAAGTTGTCCTTCAAGATCTCTAATATCCACATCATTAAAATCAATTTTGTACATTCTACCCAACTTCAACAACTTTTCCATGTCAAATTTAGCGAATGAATTAGATGGACTCAAAGCACCCATGCATTCTAGTACTTGGGTGTTTTTTTTCACTAAAACGTTCCCCGAATTCTACAATTTGAGCATCCACCACCATATTGAAAATCAATGCATTTGTAAAATTTTAGGGCCTAATTTAACACAGTTTGAACTTCCAGGATTCAGTAGTGACAAACTCTTAATAACCAATTTTATCACTAATTATTATTAAATTAGAGCTTATAGAAGTTATAGTTTAGGTAATGTGATATCATATTGGATTTAAACGCGTACTAGACGTCTAGACCTATTGAAACCGGGCTGAAAAAGCTTATCAGCAGCCCAAACATATATCTACAACCAGTAAGCTACAAAGGGAGATTGCATTAAACTCGATACACAGTACTTTATGAATTACTCTCCACTCCCATCAACAGGACATATAGAAAAAGATAAAGGAACTCTACAAGGCTACGTGAAATATTATCCATATGCGTCCAATCAACTCCTTAAAATCACCAAACGAAAAGGGGAAAGTAGTAACAAAATCAGCCACTACCAAATGATTGATCCAATCTATAGTGGCGCAATCTTCACACATATGTGAATATCTAAATTATTGAGAGTATAATATAATATGCCTAGGTCATCCCACTTATTAATAATCAAATGTTGTTTGTATCTCCTATTGTATATGCCGTCTCCCAGATTAAGCAATCCTATGGTGTATAATGCATATATTATCTCCCACTCACTCTCCTAATCACGAGGGATTATAAATAATATTGTAAGATAATTTGGATAATAAATATAGATAAATAATGGTATTTGCATATATTCTTTAAGACGACAGGTAGACGTGGATGATAGTGTCATGGCTGGTAGGGAGATAAAACAAAAGCAAAACTTTTGAACTTATTAGAGTAAATGAAAAAGGAAAATGAATGGCAGGGCTGTTTTAAAGCACTATTTTTCGCTTGTTCTATCAACCTGATGGGGTCAACTAAATTAAGTGGATGATGTCAACCACAACATAAGGACTGTGTTTTTTCTGAGTTGTGCTTTCTTTGTTCATTGCATATAATTGATAACATAACAGATAGTCATCCACCTCCGTTGTAATCTTGGTTGGATGATTATTGAATCTTCGGTTGTCAAGTAAGCCAACCAATGGCCATTAAATGAGTTGTTTCTAAAAAGAGCACCACCAAATAACAATAGATTCCCTACCACCAATTACTTGTACAATACAATTAACCTCGACTATCGTGGGCGGCCTAAGGGGGTTTCAAGTGTGTGACCGCACAGGGTCATGTCGTCTAGGGGCCCGGAAAAATTTACGTTTCATGTATTAGCGACGTAAAAATCCGTCGGTAATCCGTTTCTAATACATTTGAATGTCCTATGACTCCATCACGGATGAAAGTACTATTAGAGAGATAGTAGGCAGTAGCCATAACATAACCCTAGGTGCCAAGAGGAGGGGCAAGGTTGGACTGGTTGTAAAGGATGAGACTAAGAGAGGTTGACTGGGGAATTTCTTCTAAAAGCATAATAAGGATTGCAAATTCCATCCCTAATCCCTTGTAAATTTCCATCACAAATTCCTCGAATATTCTGTCGCTAAAAATTTAGAGACGTTTTTTTACTATCGCAGTACTAATGAGTTTTGTTTAAATATAAAAAAGATACATTAAGGGGCTCATTTGTATTATTTTCGCACACAAGGTCCTTCAAATCAACCAAACGTCTCTACTGACTATTTTTAATGAGTTCTAGTTCCAGAGTACAACCCTTCAATGTTCGGTGTGCAACATTGATCCTTGCTGGCCTCTTACAATTTTTAACAATACATCGACATGAAAAGTGAAGAGGCCTCCAATCAAGAATTATCTAGTAAAGTGCATCTTGATCCCGCCCTTTTGTTGTAGACCTTTATAAAAAGAAGACGCACCACTTTGTACATTAATACGATCTTTATATCCAGATGCACCATTCCTTCACACTTTCCTGAATTAGATATTTTCCACATGTTAATTGATTGTTATATTGCTAGTGTTTGATCCATTGGCATCTTTTCAGTTTTCTTATTGTGCAAGTAGATTTAGTAAGATTGCTGATCTTAGTCCTCTTTAGAAAAATTAAGAAACTAACATAATGATCTTTGAAAAACAAATTGTTATTCTTTTTTTTTTAACACAACCGATAATTTGATTTTTTTAGGGAGTAAAATGCCGGAATTGGAAATTCAAAAAACAGAAGCAATTCAAAAAGATAGATCAGACTACATAAGCATATCTCAAGTTTTATTATTTATGTTCAATTAGCCCACTCAGGGCAGTGCATCCAACTATCCAAAGTGTAGCACCCAAAATTAAGAGTTGGCCCTACCATCTATAGCACCTGATGACATGGCCAAATGTACAAGTCACCACATCATTGTCATCAGCTTTTATCCAACAAGATTAACAGTAAAAGACTTTTCATGTTTTCTTTCCTGGTACTATAGATATCTTTTATGACTAAAGGTAACTTTTGTTATGGTAATTAAATGAAAACTTTGTTTTTCTAATCCATTAAATCAAACTTTTCTTTTTATTTTATGCTATTAAAATGCACTTTTCTCCATCAATTATTTTAACGCCCTGTTATTAAGATATTATATTTATTATTATCTTATGATTATTGTTTTATTAGTTATTTTTATTTTTATTTATCTTTATCTATATATTTTCAACGAATGTTTTATCGGATTATACATTGATTGTAGTAGATACATATGTCGTTTGCAACGCATAAACATATTATACTTGATAATTTTAATATATATTTTTAGGTTGTAATATTATTTTTTAGGGTAAATTACAATTTTGGTCATTGTGGTTTACACCAAATTGCAGTTTTGGTCCTATTTTTGAATGTGTTGTACTGATTGTCCCTGTTGTTTCTAAATCTTTCACTTTTAGTCCCTATGGTTTCCAAAACTTTCACTTTTAGTCGCCATGGTTTACACAAATGGTACCAAATGGAGGGACCAAAAGTGAAAATTTTGGAAACCACAGACACCAAAAATGAAAGATTTGGAAATCATATAGGCCATCAGTGCAAAATTTTCAAACTAGGACCAAAACTGTAATTTGGTGTAAATCATAGGGACCAAAATGGTAATTTACTCTATTTTTTATTACCAATAGAAGTTTTAGGGTGCGTTTGGTTCGCGGAATGTTTAGAAAGGAACTGGAATTTTTTCCTCTGTCAATTTAGAAATTTTTTTTCCACGTATGTATGTTCATATGTCACGACAAATTGATGTGCTAAGATTAGCTTGCCATATAAATATGATTATCCGTTTTCCATCTATATGATTCCTTTATTTGTTTGTTTGGTTCATTATATATTGTCTTCAATCCATTGGAATAGACAATCTATTTCTCTAATAACTTTTGTGGTCGTCCTCTCACATCTTCTCAACCTCCACATTTCAAGCTTGCAATGCAACCTTCAGTTCTTCACTTCTTTGGGTATCTGTCGGTACCCATGTCGGGGGGGGGGGGGTGTGGTGTGGTGGGGACTTCTAATTCTAATGGACGAGCAAAAACTAGATACTCTAAAACAAACATATAAAACCCCACAATCTCTCAAGGTGCCCCCGTTTTGAAGCATTCTATCGCCATAGTCTAAAAGAGCTAGAAACTATGACGCTAGATTGCGTTGCTCCAATAATATATGTTATCTAATCATGGAGCAATCTAACATTAAAAAAAAGGTCAATTTATGGTATTAATCTCTTGATGTAATCCAACTTTTTACGACTATCATATATGGTGATACTCATCATTCAACTAATTTTTTCTAGGACGTTGAGAGGAAAAATATGCTTGGCAAAGTTAATATAAAAATACAAATTAAAATATGATAAGTTTAAGTATATATACTCGCACAGATAAATTTACTCCAAGTTGGTGATAGAGCCCCATTAGCATGCTTTGAACACTAAATGTTTCTTTCTGGTGAAAGAAATATATACATGATCATCCAACATTCATCCCCCCTAATGACAAACAATAATTTTATTGAAATCATAAGATGATATAGATAAAGATTATTAGAATGTAAAGGATTGAAATAAAAAAATATGATATAAAAAGTTTACAATGTATTCAAATCTTACTTATATAGATTAACCAACCCTTCCCAAACTTTCCATACAACTTGTTTCAAAATGGTATATTCATGACGTCAAAATAGAGGACGTGCTCAATCCATATCTTTAGATCCCACAACTTGAAAAGACCTTCCAATAATACCTAAACTTGGATATGCACATTTGGGACGTCAAGAAGATAAGGTAAAGAACGTTCATTGCAACCGTCAACCATTAGAGTCAATAAGGTCCAAGGTCCGAAACATCTTGGGAGCAACTAGCTAAATCGTCAAATAATAGGAAACTAGACATATCCATAAATAGGAAATATAAATAGACTATCAAAAACAATATGGAGCAACTAGTTAATGCTATACACAACTACAATGGGTATCACTAAACTCAAATACATACTCTACACATAATATATATCATGGTTGCAACAATAACATCTTGGGAGGTAACTATCTTCTAGTCATTCCTTGTATCCAAAGAGTTCTTGTTCAAATATAATACTTCTAACCTCTTCAACCATTGCTAAGCAAACCTCTACTAAGATACCTAATTAAAAACATTATGGTATGTAAGATGAGATGTCTAGTGAGAAATAGCTTTAGCCTTGTCTCATGTTTATTATAACATCTATAGTAGCAAACTAATATCTTTAAGTTGTATATAGGAAACAATTGCAAGTTATATATAACCAACAATAAACATGTTGAATAATCACGACACATAAAGTTTAAAATAACTATCATTGTTGTTTACTATATTGCAGCTTCCCAATTCAGTGAATGGGAAATTGTTTTATTTCAATTATTTTTACGATACGTAATAAGATAATTAAAGGGCCATATAAAATATCATTAAATGATAAATAAGGTATATGCGAAATCTACCATTATAGCTTGATATTTCTCAGAAGTTAGACATTATTTTATGAAAGTAGTCATGAAATATGATCGGTTTTTGTCTAAGACATGGGAGCGAGAATGAAATTGAATCTGAGACGATAACTTGCAAGAAGAAGAAGAGAGATTTAACTTGAATGCATACTAAGGTTTAAACGTGTTCCTCTGTAGATAAAAAGGAATAAAGAAGCTTGGTAACAACAAATTTAGTTCACTTTTGATCATGGACACAAGGTGAGTGACTTGTATCTTTACTCTCATTATGGTTTGTATGTAAAATGTGTATTACTATGAATGGGTTGCAGGTTTATCATGTGTTACTACCATGGGTATCTTGTATACTCAACCTTTTGGTGATATACAATGGTATAGGTGTGAAATCCCTTGTATTCTCTATTTGGTGTTTTCATGTTTTGGCTAGAACTTAGCCACTATTTATGGTGAATTCGTGAGAGTGTTGTAAAGTCTCTATAGGCTGGTGTAAAGCCTTGTTCTTGGTGACTCTTAATTAGGATAAACACTTCAGTGTTACATATCATGGAGGAAATGCTATTGGTGTATTAAGATAATTGTATGAATTAAATTGGTGAACAAATACTTGTGATATTGTTTTTTAACTTGGTGATTTATTCAAGTTACTCACTAAGCTAAAGCTTACTTAGTTGTTGTTTTCTTGGTGTTTCAAGACCTAGTGGATCTAAGGGTAAGGCTGTCATGGAGAAGTGAGATATTCCCGGCCATCTATGATCTTTTCTTACTTTTGGGACCTATATTTAGTTACTAAACCAGTTGGATCATGTTATTTTGGATTGTATATTTTTGTATCTATATCACATGGTCAATATCTGAATTGTTGCTATACACATACTTGTACATCTTTCGGTTATAAATTTTATGTTTGCTTCAAAAACTTATATGATGTACATGGTATGGTTTGTTGGGCGTTACATATAGAGTCTAATCCGAACCAAGGAAGACATTACGGCTAAAGAAGATTAGCAATCTGAAAGAACCAGGAACGGAGGTGAGTCAGCCATTGCGGTTGGGAGGTTGCACTTTGGATTGCCCAAGGGATGTTCTTTGCCTTGGTTGGGTGAACAAACGTTCTTCTCCCTCTCTGTATATTCATTCTTTGTAAATAAACATATGTTCATAAATGAACATATGTTAATCAATGAACATATGTCCTTCTCTGTATATTCATTCTTTGTAAATAAACATATGTTCATAAATGAACATAAGTTTATCAATGAGCATACATCCATCTCTTTCTCTCTGTATATTCATATTCTGTAATTGAACACATGTTCATAAATGAACAATGTTCATCAATGAACATATATACTCATTCAATGAACATATATACTCATTCACTGTAAATAAACATATGCTCATAAATGAACAAAATGGATGCGTAAATAACCAAGTATGCCATTTATTGGATATGATTTCCTGGAAACGGGTATAAGTTTTATGGTGTACCCTTTTTAATCTAATCTACTTAAATAATGATCTAACGATTATAAGAGTGGTTCTATGGTTAGGTAATATATTTTGGTTCTATGTTGAACCTATATATATATATATATATATATATATATATATATATATATATATATATATATATATATACATACACACACATATGTATATAGGGAGAAGACCAACATAAAACCCTCATTTAACCATAGAACCCTATTTTAAACCATTAGATCTTTCAATTAATGGTCATGATTAGAAGTTTCAGTTGATTTTTGATAAAAAGAAATTAATGCTTAAATTAAGAAAAATATAAATTAGGAGGGTAATAAATATAAGTTCATAATTGTCAATATCCTTTCTCATCAAATTAAACCTGGTAATTATGGAAACTCATGTCTAATTCTCTTTTGATCTATTATATCTTGAAACTTGTCTATCCTAGAAACGAGAAAATGGGGAAATAAAGAATGGTAGACGGTGATGACACATATAAATTGCAATTCAGAGAACCAGAGAATGAGAGAGAGAGAGAGAGAGAAAGAGAGAGAGAGAGAAAGAGAGAGAGAGAGACAGAGGGTTGTAGCGATAGAGAAAGGTTGTTAAGAAGCAGTAATGGCCACAACCATCACAAATTGAAGGAGACAATGAAGCAATCCCTTCGTCATGATATTCATTGTATATTTGATGGTAATCATTGATGGATGTTTACAAGTGACTATTTTTTGAGTTTTTGTATAAGTGTTCATCCATGTTCGATTATGAACATTTGACGTTTTTTATAAACATCCATCCATATTCAGTTATGAACATTTGAGTTTTTATATAAATGTTATGTTCATCCATGTTCAGTTATGAACATTTAAATTTTTCTATAAATGTATAAATGTCCATCTATGTTCAGTAATGAACATTTTAGTTTTTGTTTAAATATTCATCAATGTTTGTTAATGTTCATTTTTGAACATGTGTGTCAATGTTCATCAATATTCATTTATGAACATATGTGTATGTTAATATATTTCGTCAATGTTAATTTACGAACATTAACTGGTTATAAATGTTCATTTATGAACATGTGTGTATGTTTTTATATTGGGAAGTGATATTTCCACTTACGAAAATTGATTCATCCACTTAAATGTATGTTTTATTGACTTATATGATAGCTTCAAGTGTGTTGTACATCATGTAGAAGAATCAATTTCTCAAGTGGAAATATCACTTCCCTTTTATATTTCATCAATGTTAATCATCGTTGATTTCTGAACATGTTGTATCTTACAATATTTCGTCAATATTAATGAATATTCATTTATGAGCATGTATGTATGTTTGTATATTTCATCAATGTTTGTCAATGTTCATTTCTGAACATTGTGTTTGTTACTATATTTCATCAATGTTCATTTCTGAACATTAATCGGTTATAATGTTAATTTTTTAAGAGATGTAACTAGAATATAATATTGAGTATCTTATTAACTAGTTTATGAATGTCAATGTTCATTTATCAACATAATTGCTATAAATTGGAATATAATTAATAAAATATTGTTTCCTTTTCTACTAAAAATATTATTTTACCATCATACACTCATTACCCTAATTTGATCTAAGGGTCAAGAAGATCGTTCTATTGTTCTATATCTATTTTTTTCTATGTTGATCTCACCCCTATGTATATATATGTGTGTGTGTATATATATATATATATATATATATATATATATATATATATATATATATATATATATATATATATATATATATATATATATATATATATATATATATATATATATATATATATATATATATAATTGGGATCCAATAAGAAGTAAAATTTTGGTAGGAAGTAAAAAAAAAGTGAATAATTTGCATTTTTTTAGACAAACTGACAAAAGTAATCATTAGATGATATGAAAACAAACCACTTGATCGCCAAAAAAAAATCTCGATTATTCATTCTCATGATGCTTCATTAATATTGTCTGAAAAGTGAATAAAAACTGCCTCAATAAAAAAATGAGTAGTCGAGTAGTTTTTTTCAAGGTCTTTTTGCATCATGTAATATTTGTTTTGTTGGTTTACAAATGAAGCACTTCTTACCCCGTACCAAAAAATTCCTTTTTATTTGATCCCACACTTCTCTATATAGAACAATGATCAATTAAGTATCAAAAACAGGTTGAGAACTCTAGACCAAATCTCAACCATCTATTATTTTAGATCTACGACTATTATTAAGAGTTATTTTGTAATTATAAATACATTTAATTTAATTTAATTTAAATTAAGTATTGCATAAAGGTAGTAGAATAATTAAACTTTTTTCTAATTTTATCAACTCCTATAATCTCTCATTCACTCCCCTATTCCTCTCTCTCACATACTTTCTCTCTAAATAGGGTTTACACATTCCCTCTTCACGAGCCGTATTCATCACACTTGGTCATCACTGTGACCAACAATTCATGGCGGTAATGGCCACCAAGAAGAAAGCGGAACATAACAGAAAGTCGAATGTGCCGCTGAAAAAAACGCAATATGTAGCAAATTAAGACAGTTTTGAGGCTGCAAGGGGGATGATGGAGAACTATTCACACTCGTCTGAAATTGAACACCCGGTTGTTGAGGATGGGAAGGTGTAAAGCCAATTTTTCCGAAGAAGCACAATCTTTGTATCGCCCTTAAAGCCAATTCACTTTCCGATTTGCTGAATTATAGTCGCAGCAAGGAAGAGGGGAAGAAGAGCGCATGAAAAGAAGGCAGAATTACAGTCGCACCACATTCAGCGTCGAGACAATCCACTCCCTGTTTATCGTGCATTGACTTCAATTTGACTTAGTATGAATATGGGGGCGAGTACATAGTAAAATATAAAACTTGGTTTGATTTTTCCTATTTTATTTCCATATATCGGTTTCCTCTTTGCTATTGTGAATTAGTTATATATTTTTATTTTGAGTTAATTTTGTTATGTAGATATTAGTTTGATAATAATGATTAACATCCTAATTTCTTTGATACCTACAAAATTTTATGTATGGGCAACATATATGGGTTTCTGCTCAATTTTATATTTCTATATGGAACCAAACAATAAGGTTTAATTTTTATCTCTTTATTCTTATTTGTTTTAAGTTAGGGAGTAAATTTATGTGGATTTATTTGTCTTGGTAAAATGATAGCGATGTGATTATTTTAATTGACTATAATATACATATACCCATGTATGAATATAGTCTAATTTGTGTATTATAAAATATGTTATACATTGGTGATTATAAGATGTTGATATAATGCTGATTATATAGACAATTGTAATCATTGATGATTAAATAGAGTATTGGAAAAATTGTATTAGTTATAATCATTCATTCATGAATATAACCATTATTACATAAATGATTAGAATACATGATACAATCATTTTTTTTTATTACAACCATTTATTGCATAAATGATTAAAACACCAATTATAATAATTTTTCATTATAACAGAAAATGTTTTGCTCTAAATTATTCATTTTAACTTTTTTGTTGATCTTTTAATTGTATTTACTTGTTACTGATGATAGTTACACAAACATGCAGATTTCAACAGATGAATGGAGCACAATTTCATGTGTCAAAGTAGTCCATTTCAAGTCAAAATATTTAACAGAATAATAAATAAAAAGGCAAAATACAGAAAAGTCCCTTCATTTATCAGGGGATATGCAGAAAAACCTTACATAATTTTTGTGTTTAAAAAACCCAACCAATATATATTTACCTTTTAAATAAACCCAAAAAACATGTTTTTTTAACTTGTTACGGGCAAATTATCTGACATGGACTACAGTGTATAAAAAAGTAATTACGTGGAAAAACTGTGTGAGGTGGCATGTTAATACGAGGTATTAGATTAAAAAAAGAAAGATTAAGTTAAATAACAACAAGAAGTACGTTTAATTAGAATTGATCCCTCCTTAATACAGATTATCTGATCGAGATCCAGCAGCAAAACGCAAAACCATGGAATTCGATTACCAGGGAGCATACCTAATCGAATTGTTGGAATGCGAAGGCAGCATACGTAATCGAATTTCTGGAATTCGATAACATGCTAACAGATTGCTGGAATTCGATTACCAGGCAGCATACCTAATCTAATTGTTGGAATGCGAAGGCAGCATACGTAATCGAAATCCTGGAATTCGATAACACGTTAACAGATTGCTGGAATTCGATTACCAGCGAGCATGCCTAATCGAATTGTTAAAATGAGAAGGCAGCATACGTAACCAAATTTCTGGAATTCGATAACCAGTTTCGACTTCGAGATTCATCTTCGACTATGTAAAAACAAATTGAATACGGTCAAATTATGTAAAATTTTGTAATAATCTGTAAATTTTAGGTCTATTTATGCTAAACAGAAGTCAATACAAAACAAATTAATGGATGTACGAAGTACGTTGCTATTAATACCAATTTTCAAAAAGTAGGATGATATAAATCTGGAAAGTAGGTTGATATTTAAGCAAAATATGTTTCTAAACAAACACATTTTATAATCTTCGATAGTAGGTTGCTATAAATATGGAAAGAAAATCGCATTTATAATATTCGATAATAGGTTTTTACCCAATTATAGCATTTTTTCAGTTTGTTTTCGTATTAAGACAGCGTACAATAAAAATATGCTTAATTATAGCAAAGAAAATCGCATTATATTTGAATGTAATTTTATATTAGTATATTGATGCAATAGGACAAAATGGAAGTATGATGCTGTAATAAACATATATTTGAAAGTAACAACTTAAATGCCATTATTTCTTGGATGACATAAGTGAGGGGTATGGATGTTCTTGTTGGATTAAGTGTCTAAGCCATGACTTTATATTTATATTTATCTTGTTAATTGAAGCAAAGTCTATTTGGGTTGCCCTCATAGCTGGAGGTTAGGATAGAGTTCAGTAGAGTAAAAGGTTGATTTATTAATTGTATAATAAATCAATAGAATTAATTAAATGGTTTATTAATATATTTAAGTGTAAATATATTAATTAAAAACTGTTATAATTAATTAAGATTTAATCTAGAATTAATTGGATTTAATTCAGTGATTAAATTAATTAATTAAAAGTGCAAGGACTGGTTTTGTAATTATTCAATAGTTGAATAAAAGGCTAGCCAGTGGAAGCCTAAAGTTGGGCGAAATTATGGAGGCCATCTCCATAATTTCGAAACCCTAGTTAGGGTTTTTAGAGGCTTGCCCAAATGGATAACAGGCTTGTCCATTTAGGGGCTTCTCTAGGGTTTCTGCTGTAGCCTCTTGGTGGCTATATAAGGAACCCTCTGGAGGCTTAATACATGCGCCACTTTTCACCAAGATTACTCTGCTGGACTGTCTTCTCCATTGCTTTGGGTGTGACTTGCATTTGAGGCAGGACACTTGTGCTGCTAGCTTCTAGAACAAGATTCAAAGGTTGGTAATTCTTGTCTTAAACTATAGAAATAATTGTTGGCTTTAGATATTAGTTTATTATCTTCATATAAGAAAACATAGATCTTTCTAGGGTTGTATGTGAACCATAGGTATTTTGTGTTCATTGTTTGCTAGAAAACCCTTCAGTGGTATCAGAGCTTAGGCTGTTTTCTTGTGAAATTGATATAAACTGCTTGTTTGATCAAAGGGTTTTCGAAAATAAACCCTTGGGAGGCCTAATTCTCGTCCGTGGTGGCTAGGGTTTCAAAACCCTAGCCTCCCCTGCCTTATCTGCGAATTTCATGCTGCCTAGAATACTTGGTTGTTATTTTTGGTAACTAGATCTTCTGAATAACTTGAACCTTTATTCCTTGCATGTTAATTTCGAGATTTTGGCTAGGGTTTCCTAACCCTAGCCGCCACCCTTGGTCCCCCCTTGATTTGCTTGCCTTTTATAAGTAGGTTGTTATTTATGGTAATTATTGGATAATTAAATAACTGGAACCCCTTATCTTTGCATACTCATTTCGTGACCTAGGGATAAGGGTTAGGAAATTAATTTGATTAATTTTTGTGACTCCCTTATTAGATTTAATTAGTTTAATTAAATTGTTTAATTAAAAGACCAATTAAATCACTTAAAGAATTAATTAAATTTTCGAAAAATAGAAATAAATTTGCGAAAATTCTTAGAAAATTAATTCTAAAATATTTTAATAAGATTAAAATATATCTTATATATTTATGATTAAAAGTTAATATTTATATATAAGAAAATTGGTTAGTCTTACCGCTAGTAGGCCTCATTCACAAAACTGTCCTATAAATAGGGTATAAGGCGACTGCCTATAAAATGGCTGTCTAATGGGTATCCACTCTTACCCACCGCTCTCCTGGTCAGTCGAGTGTCGTTAGCCGAACGGGTTCGAGAGTACCTAGCTAATTTGCATGGTTATTCACACCCGGTTTGTGATCCTCGGCATCCCAGTCACAAACAACGGGGCACATCCGAGACTAAACATGCCATTGAATAGTTCAATGTGTCTCAACAGATCTAGGAATTTCATAAAATGAAATTGATAAGTGTATTATCTACATTAATGACCATTATGTTGTGATTACGGCATCCCTCTTCACACCATAGTTGGGGTATTTTGGGTCCTAGCCTTAATAAATAATATATTGGGTAATTATTTAAAAGGATTAATTAAACTTATAAAATTATGTTTATTGTATATGTCTGAATCAAGTGTCTATTCTCCTCCCTCTCCTCCTTCACCCATTTCTGAGAGCTTCAGAATGCACCTGCTACATATGGTAAGGCTTACTGGCCTGAACTATATGGTATGGCTTCATAAATAGAGAATAGTTCTCTGTTTTGCTAGCAAGCCATATCTGACTGAGTGTCCGCTCCCCAGAGCATGACATCACACAGTAGCTTGTGATGAGCATGACTCCTTGATTGTTAATTCAAGGAAAGTTCGTTACCTAATACTATTGATCATTGACCCCGAGTTCCGCATGAATTTAGAATTCCTGGGGTCAGATAAATTTACACAGCTAGTTGTGGAAAGGTTCCATGAACTGGTTGAGAAAGGACGAGCTAAGATCTTCAAAGAGTTTGAAGTGTGCAGGAAGTAGCACCAGTTCACATGTTCTCAAGACTGATGTACAGGAAGGGAAACCAGATAAGACAATCGTGGACATGCATTCAATGTTGACTCTGTATGAGTCGTTCATATAGAAGCATAGTTCCATTGATTCGTTTGCTTCGGGATTGAGTCCAGTATAGGACACATCAAGAAATGATCCAGATCGTCTGGACCGGTTCCTCGATGGTTCAAACTGGGAATCCACAGGGTAGGACACAGTCACGGAAAGATTGGAAAATGCTCCGAAGCCGAACAGTTTGGCAACTCAGGAATATCTTAAAACTCAGAACACCTGATCCTTAGTTCCTTGATATAGGATGTGTTTCTCACATGGACTATATAGGATGTAGGATGTTATTGCATAGGAGCATATTCAGATTGGATTTGAAGCTCATGCAGTTTTAGAGTTTAGTTAGATGTTGAAATCATGTTATTAGCTTATCAGATGCGTATGACATTGTCTATCATATAATACATTGTTCAAGGATTTTGTTTTAATAAAATTGTCAATTTTCTTTTAACACATGTTGTTTGAAATATCCTTGAAATGTTGTATGATTGTGTTGAATGCATGATTAGTTATAACTTGAATATTGATACATCCAAAGTGTTTGGATTTTAGGAATTGTGCTCCTTATGATTGTTAAAGTGAATTCAACCAAAGGTCCAGTTGGACAGGACTTTGGAATCATTTGACTTAGAGTCACATGATGAATTGAGTTCTTAATGTGTTAAGAAATGAATCAACCAAAGATCCAGTTGGACAGGACTTTGGAATCATTTGACTTAGAGTCAGATGATGATTAAGTTCTTTATAAAGCACATGTGGCAAGAAATGAATCACCCAAAGATCCAAAGGATAGGATTTTGGAATCAGTTGACTTAGAGTCAACTAAAGATTGCAAGTCTTGAACAGAATTAACAAAGTCATAAGTTTACATAGAGATGTAAAAGAGATTGAGATTAGGAGCAACGAACACATCAGTTGCTGTGTATTGCTCGAATCCTCAAATAGAACACAATTGGTTGTACTCTGCGATGTTTGTGAATCAGTATGACGAATATGGTTTCGCTTATCAGAATAAGCGATTGAATTGAAACCTTGAATCGTTCAAGGACTTCAAAGGAAGTACAAGATCCGTAGAACCTGAGTGACAACATAAACTGGGAAAATGTTTCACAGTTATTCTCTTCCAAGAACATTAATAGATATAATGTGTCTTAGGGAAGATAATGGAGCATTGGTCGAAACAGTTCGATCCTCAATGTATGAGATACATTGCCAATTAGTTTCCAATAAATTGAATACTATACCAGTCAGACCACATAAACCATATTCCAACCACATCCTTCGACTAAGTAGGTTTTGCAGACACTGTCTGAAATGTAAAGCTAGGATTGTCCCACTTGTACATTAAAGGTCCAGGGTCTTGTAGTGTTCGTCTAAACCTCATGGCTAGCCTAAACCTAATCAGAAATGTCGTTTCACTGGCTATCCCGCTGTACCTGGAAAAGAAAGAGCTCTTTTAGAAAGAACCCATATTCTAAGGAGACAGTGGGAGTTGGGACAGTCCTGAATAAGTTCAGGATTAGCCAAGTGAAATAACCTTTAGTCATCACTAGGCTTAGAGCAGAAATCAGATTTCTGTTTTAATACTGACATAACCTTCTCCTGACCAGTAGTACTGATCACCGTCATAAGTAGTTATGATCGGGGTGGCATACCGAATAGTGGTAAAACACTATAGTTGGTACGGATTTACAATCCGACTGCTTGGAAGCATTGGTGAGCCCAGTTGCTGCCAATTAAGAGAACCTTAGGACGAGATACAGTCTATGTGGCATTTTGATTGATTTTACACCTGGTCTAAAAACCAGTGGGAGTAATTGAATCATCAAACGAAAGCAGCATGGACATAAACGTACCTTCAGAACATCTGGTTGAGTGAGACGATACTCAGAGTCAAGTAATTGACTCCGAGAGAAGCACTCTCAATAGAAGATGAAATCTGAAAGGATACTGCATAATGTATGTCGTTAGTGGAGCGCGTGTGGATCACTGGCATACTAATGGGGACTCACAAAGAGTATGCCAGTATAAAGGAACGTGGGCCCGGGATTACCCCATGGGCATCTCGCAAGAAAGGATATTCAGATTCTCAAAATATGCCAAAGGATTGGATTTTGAGAAAGGGCTGAAAGATATCCATTAAGATGTCAGAAAGGTTTGGATTCTCAAAATGTGCCATAAGCTCTGGATTTTGTGAATAGTCCATAATCGTGCTAAAGCCAGTGGGAGTGTCGCTGCTATCTCTATCTCCATATGTGTGTTACATAATGTTTCTAGGAAACGTCTCTTTTCATTACAAAGTGTAATGACTTGGTGTTAAGAGACGGATCGCTGTGAAAGACTTAATAAAGATACGACATGCTCGGGTGGTTATAAACGTCTATGAGATAGATCGAAACTCTGCCAAAATGATCTTGTTGAGACTCAAGATGCATTGCCCTAGGAAATAGTTTTCTATCATTGCAAAGTGTAATGATTTGGCATGAGAGATATAAAGAAGGTGCAACATACTTACATAATCCATAGACATCTATAAGATAGATGTTGTCATCAGTATGGACCTAGCCATAGTAAGCATGATCTTGATAAGATTCAAGATGCATGAAGAGAAGTCTCCGAAAGGATATAGTTATTAAAAGTCGTGACACAAGGATTATAAGTAATCCTAAGATTCCAAAAGGGTTTGGAATAGGACTAGATCGAATCCAACAAATTTCTTGGATCGATCAGAAGTGTCATGAACATGTCTTGATGACTTAATGCTTAGAGCATAGTGAGTCAGATTTAGGATATGACCTGGCTAGGAATACTTAATGGATTTTGTACATACGTGAGAAATCATTGGGAAATGATTGGGGTGAATGTTGATAACAATTTGAAAAAAGTTTTTCAAATAAGGACTTAATGGTTAAAGAATTTCGTTGGCATTCCGATGGAGCGCGGGTGGCTCACCGGCACATCGTAACACCTCGAAATAGTCTTAGGGTGCAGTCATATGGACTAAAGATCCCGAGTACCATGGAAAGTCACAGTACATAGAATGGAGTTGTTAGTGAGAATGACGGTATGACCAAAATTGAAATATCATCGGAAGGATATCCGATCGGATAAAGTGTATAAATGTGTAACATTTGAATACATAGAAAGAGTGAAAGGTCAAGTAGACATAGATACATAACACGAATTAAATAGTTTAAAAGGAATCTAGAAACCGATAATAGTTTATATAAAATCCGACTTGGTGATTACCTCGTGGAGACTTGGTAATTAGGCAATAGTAGCCACCAGTCAGATTTTAAGTTTCAATTTTGCATGTTTCACTTCCCGGATAATTTGATTATTCAAAAGTCCACAGTCGCTCATACTTTCCGGGAGTAAGTATGAACAAAGACTGTCGTGAATTGGTTTGTAGATTGTCTAAGGAGTTAGACATTGCAGTAAGACTGCTACAACGTTCACTAGTACTTAGAAATAGAGATTTGAGTATTGGATAAACACGCGCTCAATAGATTGCTTCATGGATTACATCACGAGCAATGTTGAGA
Source organism: Cichorium intybus (assembly GCA_023525715.1). Taxonomy (NCBI): domain Eukaryota; kingdom Viridiplantae; phylum Streptophyta; class Magnoliopsida; order Asterales; family Asteraceae; genus Cichorium; species Cichorium intybus. The sequence goes on from CM042011.1 coordinate 49,242,011, forward strand.
CGATAATATCGTATGATCTTGAAGCGGAGACATATGAGTTGAAATTTACGAGTCGGTTGTGCATTGGTAATGAGAAACGCATCGGTAACTCGATGTTACAAAACGCATTGTTGTGTACGATTTGATAAGTAAAAGACACAACCATATGAGTCAAAGCTTATTCGTTCCTTGACCCTAATGGGAAACAGATATCTGTAGGCCGCTCGATGATTTTGAAGTTGACTAAAGTGCTGGCCAGCATGGACTAAATTGTTGTGTTTAATTAAAGTCCGAAAGTCATAAGCAGAATCGGAAATCAGGAAACAGAGTATCGGACAGAGATTGATCTCAATCCATGTCTCGTGTCTGAAAATATCCTGTTGGACGAAGGATCATATGATCACTTATCTATGGACAGAACTGACTGGGTCAGAGTTCGGCAGCAGTTTCTAGGAAGCTGCAGGTTGTTTATTAATCAGAAGATAAATTAACGTCATAGACTTATCCAAGTGGGAGACTGTTGGATTAAGTGTCTAAGCCATGACTTTATATTTATATTTATCTTGTTAATTGAAGCAAAGTCGATTTGGGTTGCCCTCATAGCTGGAGGTTAGGATAGAGTTCAGTAGAGTAAAAGGTTGACTTATTAATTGTATAATAAATCAATAGAATTAGTTAAATGGTTTATTAATATATTTAAGTGTAAATATATTAATTAGAAACTGTTATAATTAATTAAGATTTAATCTAGAATTAATTGGATTTAATTCAGTGATTAAATTAATTAATTAAAAGTGCAGGGACTGGTTTTGTAATTATTCAATAGTTGAATAAAAGGCTAGCCAGTGGAAGCCTAAAGTTGGGCGAAATTATGGAGGCCATCTCCATAATTTCGAACCCCTAGTTAGGGTTTTTAGAGGCTTGCCCAAATGGATAACAGGTTTGTCCATTAAGGGGCTTCTCTAGGGTTTCTGCTGTAGCCTCTTGGAGACTATATAAGGAACCCTCTGGAGGCTCAATACCTGCGCCACTTTTCACCAAGATTACTCTGCTGGACTGTCTTCTCCATTGCTTTGGGTGTGACTTGCATTTGAGGCAGGACACTTGTGCTGCTAGCTTCTAGAACAAGATTCAAAGGTTGGTAATTCTTGTCTTAAACTTTAGAAATAATTGTTGGCTTTAGATATTAGTTTATTATCTTCATAGAAGAAAACATAGATCTTTCTAGGGTTGTATGTAAACGATAGGTATTTTGTGTTCATTGTTTGCTAGAAAACCCTTCAGTTCTATCTGCTTGGAGGGTATTAGGCCATTGGCAATGGACCCGAATGCAAAGAACACAGAGAGCATTTCAAGAGGTCATGTTGTATGTGAAGATTTCCCTAGTTTGATCACTATTACTGGTGGAAATTGGACAACATATAGAAGGTGTGTTTTTTTTCATGGTCCTTAGGTAGTATTTGGTATGACGGAATTGGGGAAGGAATGGAATGGTTCATTCCATTGGCATTGTACTCGTTCGCTATTCCATTTCAACCAACAAAAAATTCAATCTACAAAGTAGGTTGCTATTAATTCCATTTTTCGAAAAGTAAGTTGCTATTAATACCATTTCAACCAACAAAAAATTCAATCTAAAAAGTAGGTTGCTATTAATACCATTTTCGGAAAGTAAGTTGCTATTAATACCATTTTCCTGCAATCATTTTTGTGTGTTTGTGATATGTGGTCAAAAACTAATATTCCTGTAATTTGAATTCAATTTTTGTGTTTGTTGGTAAATTGTATCAAGTTTTGTAATTTGATTTCATTTGTGTGTGTTTGTTGGTAAACCCCCTGTATAAACCATATTTTGTTAAAATCCTTGTATAATCATTGTATAGCCGAATATAAAACTTGAATTCAAAAACATTTTCCACTAACAAAGTTGCTATTGAGACATATAAATCCTTGAATTCCGTTATTAGGTCTGTATCAAACATTTTTCGGAAACTAAGTTGGTATTGAGACATTTTCCGGAAACTAAGTTGCTATTGAGACATATAAACATTTTCGGGAAACTAAGATGCTATTGCATAATCATTGTATAGCAGAATGTAAATCCTTGAATTCAATTATTAGGTTTGTATCAAACATTTAGCCATAGACAAAACTTGAATGAAAATTTTCTGGAAAGTAAGCTGCCATTATAACACACAGTAAGCTGCCATATTTTCCCAGAATTCTCTTTTGTTTGAATACCATATTTTACAAAGTAAGTTGCTATATTGATACAAAATTGCAGAAAAAATTTGCAGATTTACACTACTAATAACATGAGAGCTAGTACATACATGATTTAATAACCAACAACAACTAGTCCAACAAAACCGATAATCAGGACAACACAAACAATAGCAAAAAAAGGAACACTAGATTTTACGACTTCATTTCTTTTCTCCAACTCTTCAACCTTTGGCTTCTTTCCCTTTGATTCTTATCCGTTGTCGATTTCCACAAAATGGCTTCGAAACCACACCAACAAGTTTCGTCTGCTTCTTTTGGTTTGAGTGATTTAACTGACCTGCATCGGGATTTAGAGGAAGATGAACAAGAAGAAGCCATTCAATTGTCGGTTACTTGAATTACCGAGGATCGGAAGTCAAATTGTTGTCTTCTTCGACGATCGCTTGCCTACAGCTTCGTTTTCTTCGAGGATCGGAAGTCAAGTTATTCCTTTGACGATTGCTTGCCTATAGCTTTGTTTTCTTCGAGGATCGGAAGTCAAGTATTTCTTCGACGATCACTTGCCTACACATTCGTTTTCTTCGATGATCGCTTGCCCTAAATCGTTTTTCCTTGGATATGGTTTATCAAGTGCACGACCAGCATTTATGTTAAGTAATTTAATTGTATCTGTATTATTTTCCACGTAATCATGCCACATATTTAACATTTAATAAATTTCAGCTTAAGTGGCATATTGTACCAGTTATCAGGTTAAGAAAATTGGGTTTTGGGTTTTAGCAAAAGGTAAAATATTAATGGTTGGGTTTTTCATACATAAATATTTCTTAAGGGTTTTTTTGAATATGGACCGATAATAAGATGGGTTTTTTTTTGTATTTTACCCTAAATAAAAAAACATATAGTATATTATGATGTAATCATTTATGATCAAAACCACATTGTATTTTTTTCCTCTAAATTGTGCTGTAATCATTTACGATTAAAACTGTTTTTTATTCTACAAATATATTGCATTCTTTATGTTTGAATTGTGTTCTATTCATTTATATTTACAACTATAAATTCATTTATATTTACAACTATAATCATAGATTGTTACAATTGTATTTGAAGTTTTTCTCGTATATAAATATAGTTAAAACTTAATTGAATATGAATATAAATCTACATTGAGTTTTATAATCATTCATTAATAAAATCGTATAAATCAAATGATACAAAAAAAGTATTTTGATGGAAAAATCATTATTAAAGTCTATTAATAAAATAGAAAAACTAAAAAAAAATATGTAAAATACAAGTGAGTTGAGTTCACTTGTATATCATAGTAAATTCATTATAAATTATTAAAATGTTAAATTAGTAAAAAAAAGTTGAAGTAAATTACTCAGATTAATATTTTTGAGTAATTTCACAATACCTTATGATATTGTTATGTGAATATGAGTAAATTTTTGTATGAATGTGAGTAAGTACACTTGTGAATCAGAGTAAATTCATTGTAAATGGTTAAATTGTTAAAGTAGTAAAATTTTTCTAAATAAATTTCTTAGATTATATTACTAAATAAATTCTCAATACCATATGATATTAACATGTGAATATGAGTAAATTCACTTGTGAATTATAATATATTATTTACAAATTGTTAAAATGTTGAAGTAGTAAGAATTTTAAAAGTAAATTACTCGATTCATAAGTCTACAGTTCATATTCACATTGTGAATCCAGACGTGTTGTACTCATGAAATAAAAGTTTTTCTTTATATATCGATATAGATGTCTATTTGTAGAGGACAAAAAATTATAATTTTTGGTATATTCAGTTTTTATTTTTGAAAAAAGAATAATGTCGAAAAAAAAAGAAGTGGATTTTTGTTCTAATCCTCTACATACGCGTCGCAATACCAAATTTACGACCTATTTTTTGGCCGTTGATGATGTTGACTCTGACGATCGAGATTAGTCTTTTGGTACCATCGTGATAGTGAGTAAAAGATGGACGACTGCGAAAATATGGGAAGAATGGTGACTGGAGATATCAGAATATTGATTGCAAGTGACTTTTTTACGCTGAATTCAAGAAATCCGATCTTTTTTCTAAAAATCGATGGAGAAATCGAGTCAATTTCTTGAATTTGAGAAATCGATAACAGAGATCGACTTGCAGGTCTGGATACTTTTTCTTGAAATCGAGTTGCGGGTCTTAAAACCGAGACCTGTCCCCTTCAAATATGTTCAAGAACAAACCACTAGAAGACATCCACTCTATGCAGAGGCGTTGATTCCATCGGGGAAGTTGAGACCGGCTTCAAGCTTGGTCGATGTGGGATGGGTGAGATGATCGTGTATGATGGTTGTGCGATGATGACAGACCTAATTTAATTAGATAGAAGGAGAATGATTGACGGATCTCCATATATTTATGTCGGTTTTATGAGAATTGTTTTTTCGAAATTCCCTTAATACCCTTGTTTCCATTTTAAGAATTACAATTTGATAACATGACTTTTAGAATTTACATATATGGTCCATCCATATTAACCTTAGATCTTATTATTTTGAAGGTCTAAATCTGTCCTTGCGTTCTCAACCTTTTATGCGTTATCAATTGAACATACCTCTCTTTCTCTCTCTCTCTCTCTCTCTCTCTCTCTCTCTCTCTATATATATATATATATATATATATATATATATATATATATATATATATATATATATATATATATTCAATGCTTTTACCAAATGAAGGGTGTAATTGTTGAAACAATAATAGACAAAAGATAATCAAAAAATTAACAATAGGTAAAAAATTATATGTCCGCTTAATCACAATTGTCTTGAGTCTCATATCTAGTTTACTAAAGAAAACAAAATTGCGTAATATATTAGTGGATTGGTAGACCCAAAAGTTTACCCTTGCATCCTATATAAAGGGATCAGTCTGCCATATCTTATTCAGCACCTCATCATCAGCACTAGAAGAGAATATCATTTGTGAAAGAGGAAAGAGCTAGAGAAATACTTGTAATTAATTGTCATTAGTTGAAAAATATGACTGGGAACTTCGCTCATCTCACTCTTGCATTCGGCCTTCTTGGTAACTCCACTGTTCCCTTCACTTTATATGTTCGCTATCCTCTCCTTGTATCTATAATGTCATACTAATAAAAATTTTAATTTCTAATATTTTCAAATATTTTCAGGCAATGTTGTCTCGTTTATGGTATTTCTTGCACCGATGTAAGCCATCATGATTTTATCGTTCTATTTTATCCTCCTTTTGAGGACATATTACATTATATCTCCTAGATTAACAACTAAGTAACTATCCGGACACAATTAATTAACTGTACCTGCAGACCCACGTTTTATAAAGTATACAACAAGAAATCAACAGAAGGGTTTCAGTCAGCACCTTACGTGGTGGGCTTATTCAGTGCCATGCTTTGGATATATTATGCAATGCTGAAGAGCAATGTCTTGCTTCTCATCACCATTAACTCAGTTGGATGCTTCATCGAAACCTTCTACATTTGCTTCTTTCTCTTCTATGCACCTAAAAAGGCTAGGGTATGATCTATTATTTACCATAGGATGAAATTCAGTGATCATATTTATCATTAAAGAATGTCCAATTAACAAACATAGTTGATTATGCAGACGGATTGTGTGAAGCTAATTGTTCTGCTAGTAGTTGTTGGATTCGGATTGATTGTTATCCTAACCCAGTTCCTTGCAAGCGGTGTTACCCGTGGAGTGATAGTTGGATGGATTTGCCTTATCTTTTCATTATGTGTTTTTGTAGCACCATTGGGAGTTCTGGTAAGTATTTATGCCTACATAAAAAGCAGATATTAAGCTTGTTTATTTTTAAAGAAAACAATGTATATACTATCTTTTTAATATTTGATCGTACTTTTTGCAGCGACAAGTGATTAAAACGAAAAGTGTAGAGTACATGCCAATTCTACTATCAGTAGCACTCACCCTTAGTGCGGTTATGTGGTTCTTTTACGGTCTACTTCTTGGTGATTTTAATATCGCGGTATGAAAAAAGTAACAATCCTTCTTTTGTTAACAAGCTTTATATTCATATCATATATTGAGTTTTATAACTCGTTTTGCAGATTCCAAATGTGCTTGGATTCGCATTCGGTATAATCCAAATGATATTATACTTTGTATACAAGAAAAAGAAGTCAGTCACCAAGGAAAGTATGTTCGGTTTTGAAGAAAAGATCAGTGAAATGGAGGAGCAAAAACTACCAGAAGTAAACAATCACAAAATCAACAATGATGCAAACCTAATGGTCGTAATGTCTTCTGATATTCTTCCGGTGGTTGCAAAAATAAGCAAAATTAAAGATGTCCCAGATCGCATGGCTCTTGAACCTCAAACTATGCCACGCCCCACCATTATTGATGTGAGTTTATGAGATTGTATAATCTATCTTTGAGCCACACAGAGAAAAAGAAGTTGATATGCATTCAGATCTTCCAAGCATAAAGCTCACCTTCTCCATGGATACTCTAGTCTGTTGAACTCTCTAGAGCTTGTTGTTTTCTTACCCTTTATGTACAAACTTTTACGTACATGAACATGTACCTTTATTTTGTTGAAACCACTTGTAAACCCAAAAAACTTAGCAGGAAGTTAAATAGATGTAACAATCAATTCATGGCCATAATCACAGCTTCTTTATTGCTCTTCAGCTATGTTCGTATAGGATGTTGGATTAATCGATTTGAATTTGGATATACACGAGTTAGTATTTATCGGTTTATATTTTACTATTAGTTTGAATTGGATTAGGATTAGTTTATAGTTTATTAATTAGAGTTGGATAAGGAGTCTTTCTTCTTCGTGTAAAAATAGGGTAGTCGTATGGTTTTGGTGAGTCAATTTCAAGTTCTAGTTTTTCCGGTTTACAAATAAATGGGTTTTTAGTTTTTTTTCTCTTTCACTTTCACTTTCACTGCATCGATTATATTGTGAGCAGGGAATTCTCTTTCCTTTTCTCTTGTTCATATTTACATTATACTCAAAGGGAGGCTGTCAATTTGTTTCTACATTTGGTATCAGAGCATCCGGGTTCCGTTGAAGGGGGCACTACTAGAAAAAAGGCATTTAATGACTGACAATGTCAGACTGACAATGTCAGACTGACAATGTCAGACTGACAATGTCAGACTGACAATGTCAGTCATTAAAGGGTATAGATGACTGACAATTGTCTGTCATTGAAAGCCCGGTCATAAATGGAAGATGACAGACATTTGTCAGTCATAAGTTATAAGTTATGACTGACTTTTATGACTGATCTTTACGACTAACATTTAAGACTTACGTTTACGACTGACATTTACAACTGAGTTTACGACTAATCTTTACGACTTACGCTTACGACTGATCTTTACGACTTACGCTTACGACTGACGTTTACGACTTACGTTTACGACACACATTTGTATGTCATGATTTTACGTTTTCTAAAAAAATATATAATTTTTTTTTAAATTTACTAAAATTCAAAATAACTAACCAAATTTAATCCTACAAAATATAATTTCGATATATAAAAATAATCCATTACATAAGATAATATCATTTCAAACATCAAAAAGTATTTCAATGTCATCAAAAGTATTGTTTGTTGTTGCTACAAAAGATATCACCGATAAAGAAAGTTTGTTACATAAGCTGCCCATTCTTCACGAAGATCATCAATATCAACATCTGTGTATTCATCCTTGCCACCCCTAATCTGAGAAAAAAATTATACATAGATTAATTGTGTGAATTAACCGATATATTTAACCCATATATTTACTTACATTCTTGTTAATCAACACTTCAACTCCTCCTTCAACAATCTCTTTCATAAACTTTAACATATAATAGCCACATTCGCTACCTCCCGGTTGAAGTGGGCACTATACAATTATGTAATAAATGTTTAGTCAAAATGAAGTTAAACATGCATTTTCAATGATTGATTTATTGCTCACCAAAACATTGATCCAGTTGAGGTTCACCCTTTTGTTAGATCCAGTTTGTGTGGCGTACAATATCATTGCCCTACAGAAAATGAAAAATTATGTCACATAATATAATATAACATAACGTTTAATTTATATTACTTACGCTTCAACAATTTGCCTCAACTGCAGATTGACATTGCTTGGCCTCAAGGAATCAAGATAATAACAAGTTGTTGCTTTTAAGTCTAGTACGGCCAACACCCAATGTCTTCTGTAAAATCCAAAAGCCAAAAACAAAATTAAGTCAAACAAATAATTTCATCTATAATTTTCTGGATTTCGTAACTAAAATAGAATGGTAATTATTGTATTCACAAATAAATGGAAAATCAAACCCCGGATTATAAGGCAATAGGATAATGTGATTGTTCTTTCGTGTAGACAACCGATCTGCAATGCTTCTACTTGCATCATCTCCTTTTATGAATTTCTCTAAACGTCCATCTGCAGATATTCCATAAAGGTTCACAAAACAAATTCCATTATTTTTTTTTGTTTGGCCCATTCTTCATTTCTTTAAATAAGTACCTATAAACGTACAAAAACTAAATTAACTAAATAAAGTTGTGTTTTAGGAGCACTTATTTAAATTAAATTTTAGCACTTACATCATATAACTAGTAATGATAGCGCCGGTCATCTCATCTATAGTAAAAACCGCTTCAAAATCGTCCCAAGCTAAGTAGGTGTAACTCTCGTACCCGAATAAATCATCTTCACATTGCACTTTTATAGGATCTGAGTTTGAAAGTTGAGAGTCAACCATGAGTGCAGTCATTTTCAAAACACGATTACATTCAATTCTTATACGTGTTCTCATTTGTGCCCTCGTCCTCCTCCTTTGCATGATCTCTTTTCCTTTCCCCTTTTCTTTTTCTTTTCCTTTCACATATGCTTTTCCTTTCCCCTTTCCTTTTTCTTTTTCTTTCACCTCTTCTTCTCCTGTCATCTCCTCTTCTTTTCCTTCAACCTTTTCCTTGTCCGGTTCCCTTTGTCGTTTTTTTCCGTTCTTACTTTCTTATTCTTTTTCTTTTACAAGGTTTGCTTTCTTTCCCATTGGCTTCACTGTTGCTTTTCCCTACAAAAAAATATAAAGAAATTAATCCTTTAAATTAGACCTCTTATATATATATATATATATATATATATATATATATATATATATATATATATATATATATATATATATATATATATATATATATATATATATATATATATATATATATACATCAAATGAATGTAAAATCATATTACCAAATCAGAGCATCGAATAACTAAATGTCTCGGCCAACTCAGTATGTGCGTCAACAACATCTTTAACCTTCACAATAAACTCATCTTCAAGTGGAATTGGTAGTGAAACTTCTCCTTGTACACACAACTCCATCATAACCTCAATGTTTTCACCTATTATGTATATAGCTAAAACTAAGATCTAGTTTTCTTAAAATGTAAAAATAAGATAATAAAGTAGTAATACCTGAGTAAGTAAATTCCATAATAGTTATTTTGGCAACTATATTTGAGGCAACATCAACCGCAAGATAACAAGAATTATCCTACATTGGCCAACTGACAATTAATTATTGCTTTTAGAAATTCTAACTAATAATAAAATTTTGCTATTAAAATTTCGACTTACAACCAATCCTTCAACTGGTTCGTCTTCAATAGCTTCGTTGTTGTTCGACATTTGGCAACTTGCGCCTTCAGAAACATTGTTTACAGAATCTCTTTTCAGTATCTCTAACTCTCCTTCTAGTTTGTCAAACCGTTGAGTAAACTTCTTATTTTCATTGTCCATATAATTTTTGATGGTCTTGGGTAAAAAAAACTTGGTGTGGCGATACATATTTACCCATACCACGTACCGACCCACGATTTTCTCGAGTACCAAGGGCCTGTGTAAGTAGATCATTTGTTCCACAGGTAACCTCTCTAAAACTTTCTGAATTTTGCAGCTCATCCTGTTATTGGTACAAACAAAAATAGACATTAAAGTTATTGGTACATTAAAGTTAGAGAGTACAACTAAGTAATACATAGAGTACAACTAAGTAATGCACAAAGTACAACTAAGTAATGCATAAAGTACAACTAAAGTTGAATTATGTTAATTTATATGTGTTTCTAACTAGTGCAGGAAATTAAAGAGAATGTTCATAGTAATAAACATATTAAAGAGTACAACTAACTAATGCACAGAGTACAACTAAAGTTAGAAGGGTAGTTTTGTACTTTGATACTTTCTGTTCCATATTACAGCTATTTATTATTAATGTCATGGTTCTTATATATTAGTTTGATTAGGAAATAAAACGGACCATCATGAAAAAAGTCATATGAATAAATTTGATGAAGAGGCCGAAAATATGATTAAAAAGGTCAAACAAGCATTAGCCAATAGAGAAGAATGCTGGGTATATTTTCTAAAATTTTCCAACATTTATTGATACAAAGAAACATATAATAGAAATATTGCTCATAATATTAACGGACTAATATTCTCTTTAACCGAATTAGGTTTATGGGGGTGTTGGACATTCAAAGAGTTGCTGGAATTTAAATTGAAAATAAATTATGTGTGAAAACTTAATATAACCGATATAAAACTTTTTTATCTTCAGATCAAAGTGAAAACCCAAAACACATGCACCTCTTGGACATTAATAAACCATCATGCATTCTTGATTATCAGTGCACTGAAATGTGAAGCAACTTGGATCCCATTTGCTAAAGTAACCTAAGTAATCAAAAACGTTGAACTGGGTTATAGGAAAGTAGTAACAAAATTCATTTCTACTTAGATTGCTCCAAACCGTTAGAAAAGCCAACAATATTGATGAAAACTTAAATGCTAAATTCAGAGTCCTAAATATAAGAAATTGGGCACGATGATTGCTCCAAACCGTTAGAAAAGCCCATCAAGATCTTTAGGACGTCTGGTCATAGTTTTTTAGTAATTAATTCCGTATAGTTTAAAAGTCCGACTCGGTTAAAGTGGGACTGTTTTCCCATACACTTTATATGCTCCAAGTAGCCTCCAACTGATCCTGACTATGTCTACAATACAAATTGTGAGCATAAATTAAATTAACATCAACTAAAAAACAAACAAATAAAGAATCCAAACAGTACTTCATTCTTCTCTTATGAATGATCGGTCAACACTATGCTCCCCTTTTGTCAATCTAGTAGGACCTAGTAATGATAGTTGAAGGCTGATATGGAAAGCAATCAGTGGAAACTTTTAGAACTTATGCTTCATACAGCCAAAAGCAAAGAGTGGTACAGAAATCAAAAGAAGCAAGTAACAGAGAAGTTGAGCACTGAGATTGAGGGAAAACCACGGACGGAAACCCATAGTGAGAAGTGGAGAAATCATTTATGCGTGATGGTTATTAGTTCTAGGGTTCACGCACAGAAGCCTCACTCAAACGTAATTTTCACTAAATTTCTAGGGTTCACGCATAGAAGCCTGATACGATGTTGAGTTCGAAAGTACCTAACCCACAAATAATCCATCATTGTAGAGATAAAATATGGGAAGTTCATACCTCGTGCTAGTCGAATGATGCTGAACCGAGTCCAGAAGAGTTCGCACCTAGTCTTTCACCTACGAGCATAAAACCCAGCAATCGATTTCTTCATGAAGCGATAAAATTAGGTTTAGCGGCAATCGATTTCTTCATGAAGCTTGGAGAGAGGATTTTGATTTCGGGAATGGAACCTAGAATGCGATAGATTGAAAAGGGGGAGAGAGAGTTCCGCCTAGTTCTAATTTTGGGGAAGCGGGAAAGAAGAGGAAGAAAGCGGGACTAATTAATATGCGTGAAAAGGAGTAACACGCGTATCTTTTTTTTAATCCAGTGCATGTCATAAATGTTGCAATAGATGACTTATTTTTATGACTTACAATTTTGTAAGTCGTAAATCCCTTAAATTTTACATAAGATGACACTGTTTTTATGACATACATTTTTGTCAGTCATAAAAACACTTTCTGTCATAATTCGTATGTCATTAAAAGGGTATTTTCTAGTAGTGGGGTGTGAATCATTTTTGTTAGCAGGCGGAAAAAAAAACAACTTCTACTCTTGATCATCCGTTCGTGTTGAAAAGAGACTAACCGGGGAGGTGCATAAAAATTAAAGAACGAACGGAAAGAATTCGTCAAAGCAGGTGACTTTTGGATTTAGTTCGTTTTTGCAGGTGGAAGAAGACAGTAAAGCTTGGAGCTTGTTTTCTTGGTCGGTGGAAAAGTTCTCTTGGAACGGGTTTTGATCGGAAAATAGTTGAAGCTGTCAAAAAAATAAATGGCAAAAGGAGAAGGTCCGATGTCGTATCAGGTTCTGATTTTGACTCCGACAAACTATCTGGTGTGGGCTGTCAAGGTGAAGTCAGTTATGGATGCATATGGGTTGTGGGAGACGGTCAAATCAAGAACTTTAGGTGCAGAACCGGATCTAAAGAAGTCTAAGCAAGCCCTCGCGTTTCTATTTCAAGCAATACCAGAAGAAATGGTCTTGCAAATGGCGAGTTACACTGATCCAAAACAAGTATGGGATGGTCTAAAAAAGATATTTGGGAGTGGATTGAGTGAGAACAGTTCGGCTTGCAACATTGAAAAGGGAGTTGGAAAGCTTACACATGAAGGAGGGAGAAACCGTGGATGATTTTGCAACCAAGCTGAGTGGTTTAGCTTCGAAAGCAAGGAGTCTAGGGTACGAGTTTGAAGAAGTGGATTTGGTGAAGAGGCTACTCGATTCTATGCCTAAGTCCTTTCTTCAAATTGTGGCGTCAATTGAGCAATGCTTTGACTTGGATTCTATGCTTTTTGATGAGGCCGTTGGTAGATTGAAGGCATACGAGGAGCATATAAAAGAAACCGAGCCAACGGAGGATACTTAAGGCGGGTTGTTGCTGGTTAGTTAAGACAAAATGCACGGTTGTAAACATTGTGGCTGTGGAGGCTCAAATCGGGATGACTTTGCTCATGGTCGGGGAAGAGGCCGTGGATCCGGGAAAAGTCGGGATGGTAATGAACGTTTCCAACAAGATAAAAGTAATGTTAAATGTTACAAATGTGGTGAGTTTGGTCACTATATCAACGAGTGTCCTAAGTGGGAGAAGCGAGAAGCAAATCTGATTGAAGAAGACGAGCCGACATTCTGTAAGAAAGTGGTATGATCAAATAAATTAAGGGGGTGATTGTTGGATTAATTGATTTGAATTTGGATATACACGAGTTAGTATTTATCAGTTTATATTTTACTATTAGTTTGGATTGAATTAGCATTAGTTTATAGTTTATTAATTAGAGTTGGATAAGGAGTCTTTCTTCTTCCTGTATAAATAGGGTAGTCATATGGTTTTTTTTGGTGAGTCAATTTCAAGTTCCAGTTTTTCCAGTTTACGAATAAATGGGTTTTTAGTTTTTTTCTCTTTCACTTTCACTGCATCGATTATATTGTGAGCAGGGAATTTTCTTTCCTTTTCTCTTTTTCATATTTGCATTATACTCAAAGGGAGGCTGTCAATTTGTTTCTACATAGGAAAGTGAGAAAAAAATACATATATTCAAAATCCAAAAAGCACCGTCAATGGATTTAGTTCTCCTTCTCTCGAGATTAGAAATGGAAAACACAGCAAAAATATTTGTTGTAACAATATGTTCCATTTATGCATAAAATTCTTGGAGAATGTTTCCTGTGAAAAAAAGCATCACTAGAACATGGCGGAGTATAGTATACCCTGTGTCTGACCATAATGAGTTAGGAATTGATATTTGTAGTTTTATGAAAATGAAGATTGGAAATGGTCGTTGCTGCTCACTTTGGCATGACAAGTGGTTAGTTAGGTCATGAACCACTTCGAGTTAAATACCCTTCACTGTATTTGATTGAATCCCAAAAAATGTGTCTAGCGTGGGACAGGTGCATTAGCATCACGAATAATGTAACTTGGTGCTGGAAATGGAGATAAAAGTCGAGGTTTGTTGTGGAGTTAGTCGGGTTATCCTCCTGCTACAGTGATCTTGCAAAGTTTGTGCCCAAAGAGCGAGAGGACAAATGGACATGGATTGAGGACCAATCGAGAACGTATCCAGTGAAATCTATTTGCAACATCATTGAGAGTAACTTATATTCAGACTCGTATAATTTTTTTGGAATGATTGGGTGCCAATAAAAATTTAAATTCTTAGGTTGGAGAGCGTGTCTCGGTCGTATCCCATCACTATTGGCTCTCTCAGTTGTCCATTTGCAATGTGAGTCTGGGACCTTCCATGTAACGTCTCAAATCAAGTAATAAAATTTTTCGTTTAAAAACGATTCAAATACAAAAAACGGGTTAAATAAAACCATCCAAATTAAAACTTATTATCAATCATTAGAAATTGTATTTATCAAAAATATTTACAAACATTATCCAGCGAAAGATTTAAGTAGCAAAACCTCATATACGGTACAGTCGCGCCGTGCTCCAAGCTCAAGCCAGCAAATACCTGAAAAACAGTTAGGGTGAAAGAGTAAGCACAAAGCTTAGTAAGTTCCCCAAAATACCACACGATTCATCATATAAACACAATCATCCCCCTCGGGTGCCCAGGTACGACCGGTCATGTATTGTCCTTGATCATACAGCAACCCTCGGGTTTAAACATCCTCTAGTGCCTAGGTATGACCGGTCATGCATCGTCCTCGATCATGCAGCGTCTCTCGGAGTTATCAACTCATTCTTTGATCTTTGGGTGCCCATGTACGACCAGCCATGCATCATCCATGATCATGCAGCAACCCTCGGATCGATCAACTCATTCTTCAGTCGCCGGGACGAATCCAACGATTGCCACATAAAAGCACAACAGCTTAAGCATACATTTCTACACACAGTAATTAAGTTACCTACGCATGTAACTTCACCCATAGTATAGTGAAAAGACTCACCTGATCCGCAAAGCCCAACAAAGTTCCACACGCGCGTCTTCAGATCCCGACTGTGCGAACCTCCTGATAAGCATAAACTCCACTTAGAACTTCCTAAATCCCGAACAAGATAAACCTCTAAGACCGGTGTCCAAAACCCTTAAGTTTGACCAAAAGTCAAACCGGTCAAAAAGTCAACTGCCAACAGTCAAAGTCAACGGTCACGGTCAACGGCCCCTAACTCCCCAAGTTAGCGTCGCTAACTATAAACAGATCCAAAAGTCCATTAAGTTCTTAATCCATTCAGCCAAGGTCTTAATCTTTCCAAGGACCTTCCAAACAGTCCCTAAGTTCATAAAAATCCTAACTTTGACATTCTAACACCATCATACCTATTCAAGAGCAAGATATAAGTCTAAAATGGTCCAAACTAACCAAAATCACCAAAGAGAGCTTGGCTTACTCGCTACACCAACCCAAATGTTCCAAATCAAGGATCTAAGGCATAAAGTTCCTGACTTTATCCTTCACATTCATGGACAATCACCAAATGGGACCATTACACTAATTTAATCCACAAAAACTCACTTAAATCATAGAAAAAACCATAAAAATGCATAAAGGTGAGAACTTGACTCACAATGGTCTAGAAAATGCAGATCTTTGAAGCTTTAAATAAGAGAAACTATTTGTAGCATCGCCACATTCCTTCTAGCATCCTCAAGGCTTCAAAAATCCATCCAAACACACCAAAATCATCAAAAAAATCCATTCTACAAGTCTAGAGAGAGAGAGAGAGAGAACGTTTTGGGGGCTAAAATGTTGCATTTGGCGGCTGCCCTAAGGTTCCAACCCTTAAATATGGCCCAAGCATTAAAATCTAGGGTTTTGGCCCATTTTCAACAGTTAGCATCGCTAATAATCCCATTAGCGTCGCTAACTGCTCAACGTGCAAACCCACTCACCAGTCAGGCATCTTAGCGGCACTATTAATATCATTAGCGACACTAATAGTACAACTAGCGACACTAATAGTACTATTAGCGACGATAATCTCCAAAAGTCCAAAATCTTGATTTCTTTCATGCCAAACTTGATTCCTTTAAGCTTAGAACTTAGGTCTTCGGGATTAGGGTCTTACATTCCATCAACATTGTGAAACCTATATGGTTTAGAGGAGGAATAAAAAATGTCATATGCTCATCGGTTGTCCATTTGCAATGGCAGTCTATGACCTTGTTAGTACGTGGTTTAATAGGTAAATATTAAGAGCAACATACTTTCAGCATATCTAATACAAACCATTAAAACGCATCAGCTTTGTTGAGCAAACGTGCATGCATTTCCTGGTCAAAACAATCATCTAGTAGGAAATGCATGTAACTAACAAAGAAGTTACCCACGTCCCTAGACTTTATTAGTTACATAGGGTTTACCCACTTCTTTGTTAGTTACATGCATTTCCTACTATTTGGGTTCCACTTTCAGGAGTTACCCACGTCCCTAGACTTTAGTTGCATTATTATTTCCAATTAGTATTTAAGAGTTGTAATTTAACATTAATGAGATCAGAAAATTGCTACATGATTCCTCTTATTCTCTGTTTCTTTTTTGGGAGATTTTCCATCTCTAATTAGCTTCTATCATTCAGTTCGTTCATTCTCGAAACCATGCCACCATGCAAATACACCGCCTCCTCCTCCGACGAGTCCCCCCACCGTCCAAGAGCATATACGAACACACTTGTAACTCACATGGCCACAATCGCCCGACTGGACACGCTTGTAACTCACATGGCCACACAATCCACCAACATGACTACCCAAATCAAAATGATTGCAAACATTGTCAACATTCTAACTACCAAAGACATCAAACAAACGCCACCACCACCACTGCTGCCGCTGCCACCGACACTGCCACCGCCAAAACAACAACCACGACCACCAAAAAAATTTCTTCCCAACTTTGATGGTACCAACCCACTTGACTAGTTATTTCAAGCCACAATTACTTTGTGTCATCGGCCTTACCTTAGAAGCATTACTAAATTGTTTCTTATTCGGCCTTTAGGACGGCATTCAAAACGAAATTGCACTCCACAAACCCACCACCCTTCATTAAGCTTACAGGCTTGCGAAGCTCATCGAAGACAAGCTCCATGCTCAACTTCCATCTTCATATGTGTTCCATGAACCGCCACAAGTTAAACTACCTTTGTTGCCCAGCCCTACACCATTTTCGCCAACACTACCGATCAAGCAGCTAAGCTCCGTCGAGATGCAAAAACAACGAGCCGAAGGTTTATGTTTCATTTGTCCGATAAAGTATCAACCGGGTGACCACTGCAACCCACCAAAATTTCTCCTTCTTCAATCGGAGACCGACCCACGGTGGCCGTCCATATCACACCATCCTCGAGTGCCCAGGTACGACCGGTCATGCATCGTCCTTGATCATGCAGCATCTCTCGAAGTTATCAACTCATTCTTTGATCTTCGGGTGCCTAGGTACGACCGGTCATGCATCGTCCTTGATCATGAAGCAACCCTCGGATCGATCAACTCATGCTTCAGTCTCCGGAACAATCGCCCTACTCGACACGCTTGTAACCCACATGGCCACACAATCCACCAACATGACTACCCAAATCAAAATGATTGCAAACATCGTCAACATTCTAACTACCAAAGACATCAACCAAACGCCACCACCACCACCACTGCCGCCGCTGCCACCGATACCGCCACAACAACAACCACGGCAACCAAAAAAAATTCTTCTCAACTTTGATGGTACCAACCCACTTGACTAGTTATTTCAAGCCACAATTAATTTGTGTCATCGGCCTCACCTCGGAAGCATTACTAAATTGTTTCTTATCCAGCCTTCGAGACGACATTCAAAACAAAATTGCACTCCACAAACCCACCACCCTTCATTAAGCTTACAGGCTTGCGAAGCTCATCGAAGACAAGCTCCATGCTCAACTTCCATCTTCCTATGCATCCCATGAACCGCCACAAGTTAAACTACCTTTGTTGTCCAGCCCTACACCATTTTCGCCAACACTTTCAATCAAGCGGCTAAGCTCCGTCGAGATGCAAAAACAACGAGCCGAAGGTTTATGTTTCAATTGTCCTGCAAAGTATCAACCGGATCACCAATGCAACCCACCAAAATTTCTCCTTCTTCAATCGGAGACCGACCCACGGTGGTCGTCCATATCACACCATGATCTCGGCCTTGAGGACAATGCCATTTTTCAGGGGCAGAGTATTCATACAAACCATTAAAACCCATCAGCTTTTGTTGAGCAAAAGTGCACACATTTCCTGGTCAAAACAATCATCTTCTTTGTAAATTACATAGGGTTTACCCACTTCGTTTTTAGTTACATGCATTTTCTACTATTTGGGTTCCACTTCCAGGAGTTACCCACGTCCCTAGACTTTAGTTGCATTGTTATTTCCAATTAGTATTTAAGAGTTGTAATTTGACATTAATGAGATCAGAAAATTGCTTTAGGAGTCCTCTTATTGTCTGTTTCTTTTTTGGGAGATTTGTCATCTGTAATTGGCTTCTGTCAATATCCTTACCCCACACTCTAATATGAACCCCTCATCCACCATGCATTTGGAAAAAACAAAACTTGGTTTTTTATCTTTTATTTTGGTTAATATGGAAAGCAAGAAACAATTATGTGTTTAAATTTGTGCCCCTCAGCAAATAAGGTGTTTGATACCAAAAGGAACTCATTAATGCAGTTGTTCTCTAAATGGAAATCCTCCTAGATAATTTGGTGTGATGGTGAATTCACCCCTAACCTGATTAATTTTGGTTTCATAGATTTTTAGGGTCTGAGGTTGTCTTGGGAGGGGGGGGATGGGGCGTTGTGTTGGTAATGTTCTTGAAACAATCCTTGGTGTTTAGTTTCTTAGCAGCGTGTGTTTTTGGGGTGTGTGTGTTTTGTTTCTTGTAAGGTATATAGTAGGGTATGTAGCACTTTTTGTGGCTACACAATCTTCAGTCTTTCGGTCCATGTATGGTGTTGTGTTTGGGCAAATCTAGGAATTGGATATTTGGTGTGTGTGTGTGTGTGTGTGTGTGTGTGTGTTTCTTTCACGTTAGTGTCTAGTTAATCTAGGTTTTAAATTTAGTTAGATTGATGATAACGAATCAGTGTAACAAATATTCTTTGGGTTGAAGCATATGTTTTCCTCTTTTGGTGCTCAAACGGTGGGTAACCATATTAATAGGTGATCATATATTCATTACAGGATAATGGATCAGTAGTTTGGTGTTGGTCTGGACCACTTTACCCCTAAGGCATTGTATCATGCAGTTCAAGATATTAGAAGTCTTGTGATGTCTTCAGGCGATTAAGAAGATCGCAATACGATGAAGATGGGAAAATTATATTTGACCACAAAGAACCCTGAATTTGAAGGTTCTCCTACTTGTCATCTGTAACATTTATCTCAATGTGATCAGTTGTAATAAATCATTGAAATATATATTCACATCATTCACAACATCTTCATTCATGTTCATACTTGTCATTATATATCTTTATATTTATAGCTTATATTGTGTTTAATTATGTTCTTATTATTCGGCATATTACTTGTCTTTCCGGTTTCATCAATTTGGATACGACGATTGCTCTATGATTTAACGAGAAAGAACATTGGTCCAGTGACATTACATGTTCACAACAAATCTGCTCTTGAGTTTATAAGAAATCCAGAGTTCTATGGGAAAAGCAAGTACATTGACACGAGGTTCCACATTGTACACAAGTGCATTGAGAAAGGAGATGTCATGATACGTGTTAGGTATGGTTGGTGAAGATTTTTCAATGGTTGGTGAAGGTTTGGTGAAGTCAAAGGAAGGTGGCAGCAAATTTGACATTTGATTCCATTGTTCACATTACCATCCTAATGTATATAAATAGGGGTCTCCATTTGAGTTTTAGATGCACCACAACTCAATACCTATAAGAATTGAGTGTATCTCTTGTAATCTCCTCATTCAAATAAAATCTAGTTGTAGCCCGTCGACGTAGGATTTGCCCCGAATCCGAACCACGTAAAAATCCTTGTGTTCTTCTTGCTTTATTTTCGTGAGTTTGTGTGTGTGTGATAGTGTTTCCGCTGCGTGTACCCTGTCCGATTCCTAACAACTGGTATCAGAGCTTCGGGTTTTGGAGGAGGTCTCGGTTTTAGAAATTAGAGTATGCTCTGTGGTTGCAGTTTTGTCTGATCTTCCACATCAGAAACTAATTTCTATTAATCGTATTAAAAGGTATCTTGGTACTTTGAAGGGTACTGTTCTGTCACACAAAAGTACTATAAAAGATTTGTCTCTTGTTTGTCGTAATGGCTGAAGACAAGGTTGTAATCGAGAAGTTCAACGGTTCTGACTTTAGCTGGTGGAAAATGCAATTAGAAGCATTGCTATGTCAGAAAGATTTGGACGTGGTACTTGGAGACAAACCGGAGAAAATGGAAAAAGCTGCTGATTGGAACTCAAAGGACAAGAAAGCTAAGGCGGTTATTACGTTGTCGTTGGAAAGGAGCGTTGCTTTCAACATCATGAAGGAAACCACGGCGCGTGGTATGATGGATGCTCTGACGAACATGTATGAGAAACCGTCGGCGGCTAACAAGGTGTTCTTGATGAGGGAGCTATTCACTACAAGGATGAATGAGGAAAGCTCAGTTACGATTCACATTAACAATCTAAATTCAATTCTGTCCAGATTGTCATCTGTGGGAATTAAATTTGATAACGAGACTCAAGCCTCACTGCTACTAGCTTCACTACCTGATAGCTGGTCAGAAACAGTTACTGCTGTTACGAGTTCAGTAGGGACCAGTGGTATGACGTTTGAAGGGGTTCGAGATTTGGTTCTAGGCGAGGACACCAGACGCAAGAATCAAGGTGGCTCGTCTTCTTCTGAGTTATTAAATATCGGAAGAGGTAGAGGGAATAACAGGAATAGTGGGAGCAGTGGGTGTCAGGGAAGAAGTTCATCTAGAACTTGGAAGAATGTGAAGAGCTGGAACTGCCAGGAGGTGGGACATGTTAAGAGTCAATGTCCAAAGAAAGAATTGAACATTGCTGGTGCCGAGAGTGTGTCTGAGGATGATGCACTGATACTAAGTACGGAAAGTTCTGTAGACTCTTGGGTCATGGATTCAGGGGCTTCGTTTCACGCCATGGACAACGGAGAAACGATGGTGAATCTAAAAGAAGGAGATTTTGGGAAGGTACGGTTAGCAAATGATGAGATGCTTCAAGTAACGGGCATAGGAGATATTGATCTGGTTACTTCATTGGGAACTACATGGAACCTGAAGAATGTCAGGGTGATTCCGGAGCTGAAGAAGAAATTGATTTCTGTTGGTCAGCTGGATAAACAAGGACTGGAAGTAAGGTTTGGTGGTGGTAAATGGAGGGTGGTCAATGGTAATTCGGTGATTGCTCAAGGTATGAAGCGTGGGTCATTATATATGGTTGAGGTACCTGCTGAGGGAAGTATGACCGTCCCTGTTAAGCATGACAAAATCTGGTTCGCTAAATCTAGTGCTAAGAGAGTTCATTTTGCAAACATGAATTCTGGAGCCAATGGGATGTTAGCTGAACGAGTCGGAAAGTCTAAATCATTCAGGGGATTTTGTGACAATGGGAGCACGGGGTGTGTTCTGGGTACAGTTACAAAGAGCCGTTGGGTTTTTGAAGACTAAGACTGAAAAACTCTCTCCTGTTAGAAGTTTGCAAAGTTTGGAGAGTGTTAGTGGTCCTCGGTGTATCTCTGGAGCTGGTGGAGTGTCCAAACCGGTTGAGACAGAGGATGAGTCGGTGGTGGGATTAGCCACGGCTGAGTTGGAGCTAGTGGGAGCTTTAACTGGCCCTTCTAGTACTTGAAGATGAGGGGCGGCTACAACTAAGGGAATTTGACTGGGTCTTAGCTTGTTCTTCGGAACTGGAAGCTTGGAAGACTGGTTATGTTAGGAGATTAATTAGAGATGTTCAAAATCTTCAAGTGGGAGATTGTTAGGTATGGTTGGTGAAGATTTTTCAATGGTTGGTGAAGGTTTGGTGAAGTCAAAGGAAGGTGGCAGCAAATTTGACATTTGATTTCATTGTTCACATTACCATCCTAATGTATATAAATAGGGGTCTCCATTTGAGTTTTAGATGCACCACAACTCAATACCTATAAGAATTGAGTGTATCTCTTGTAATCTCCTCATTCAAATAAAATCTAGTTGTAGCCCGTGGACGTAGGATTTGCACCGAATCCGAACCACGTAAAAATCCTTGTGTTCTTCTTGCTTTATTTTCGTGAGTTTGTGTGTGTGTGATAGTGTTTCCGCTGCGTGTACCCTGTCCGATTCCTAACAATACGATGAGGCATGTTGGCACTAATGAGCAACCTGTAGATATCCTTACAAAGGCAATGGCAAGAACCAAGTTTGAAGAAATGAGAAATTTGTTGGGAGTGAAGAAGGTTATCGTTTCTGGATTAGGGGTAAAATGTTGGCTTAATCTAGAAAGTTTCAAATGGTTCCTAGTTATCTAGTTTTGAATTTTCGTCTTTATGGTTTCCTTTATTTTAGCTAGTGATAAACATATATTAGTTTTCCGTTTTTCCTATATATAAGTGTATGTAGCTTTCTTTTGAAATTAATCGAATCTTTCAGCCTATTATTTTTCATGAGAATCGGACTTCACTATGTACTTCAAATTTTGTAAATTAAAGGAAAGGACCGAATACAATATTTACAGGAGCTGTACATAACTTTCAAGAGGATGGACTACATATATCGGGAGATTAGAGGAGGCAAATTTTAATTGACAAGATCAAACCATGACAACAACTTTTTCTGGGAAGATGTGGCCCAACTAATTGCTATTAATATGAATCAAAATCCAATCGTAGGTTTCATGCGCCCACTTCAATGGTGCAATTTGGCACATTAGGGAGAGCTTGAGGTTCAAAACTTGCTTGATTAGTGTTATGAGCATATTGTGGGAACACCGGACGAGTGTGATCAGCATGCAACAAAGTTTTCAGCTTTACAACATCGATGATTTTCTGATCTCTATATTCTGGGAGTTTTTGCTCCGCCAGTTCAGCGACCTTTTCTTCATATTTAGACGTTTTTTCATCGATAACAGGCTTTTTGTTTTTGTATACAAAGTATAGAATCATTTGAATGATACCAAAAGTGAATCCAAGTACATTTGGAATCTGTATAAGATGGTATAAAGAAACTCGTTAGATGAAAAGATAGCTTACTTTGTTAAAGAGTAACATACAAAAGATCATTGTGTTGTTTGTATTATATCATACCGCAATATTAAAATCACCAAGAAGTAGGCCATAAAAGAACCACATAACAGCGCTAAGGGTGAGCGCTACTGATAGTAGTATTGGCATGTACTCTACGCTTTTTGTTTTAATCACTTGTCGCTGAAAAATAATATGAATAGCATACATATTACGATATTTCACCATGTGAAATGCAAAGAAAAGTGGATCCTTCTATCACAAATTAAGTTAGCAAAAGTTTAAATGTATATACGTACCAGAACTCCCAAAGGTGCTACAAAAACACATAAAGAAAACACAAGGCAAATCCATCCAACAATGACGCCACGGGTCACTCCACTTGCAAAGAACTGAGTCAGCACAACAATCAATCCAAACCCAACAACTATTAGCAATACGATAAGCTTCAGACTCTCCATCTGCAAAACCAAGTTTTTATTTTTTGTATGTTAATTTCTTTCTAAATGATAACTGCGACCATTAAGTTTTATTGTGAAGTAAAGATTAGCGTATACCCGAGCCTTCTTTGGTGCATAGAAGAGAAAGAAACAAATGTACAAGGTCTCGATGACGCAACCTACTGAGTTAATGGTGATGAGAAGCATGACATTACTCTTGAGCAATGCATAGTATATCCAAAGCATGGCACTGAACAAGCCCACCACATATGGCGCAGAATGAAACCCTTCGGTTGATTTCTTTTTGTAGACTTTATAAAACGTTGGTCTGCAATTTTATTAAATTGCGTCAAAACTTATGGTAACAGTTATATACTCTGATAGAGGGCTATACTATGATATATCACGAAAACAAGATACCATAAGATGAGAAAAGCTTATGACTTACATGGGTGCTAGAAATACCATAAAGGAGACAACATTACCTGCAAATATTAGAAACAAAATATTAGTAGCAGAACCGTTCACTAAAATATAGATATGGAAAAGGGCAAACTGAAGAGATCAATTGAAGGGACTATATACCAAGAAGGCCAAATGCAAGAGTGAGGTGAGCCAACTTCCCGGCCATCTTCCTTTTCAAAAAACTAAGTGTTGTTTTAAGGAATGCTACGTTTTTCTCTATATCTCTATTGTTACTCTTGATGAATGTTGCGTAAGAGATAATAGAGTGAGCCGTTTATATAGGTAGCAAAGGTTGAGCATGGTGGGTCTACCAATCCATGAACTTATATTGCAGGCAACTTTCATAATTTTTTTAAATCAGTGACTTGGCATAATATAATGCCAAGTTGCTTCCAAATTTAAACTTGCATAGTGCTATAAGATCTAACACCAATTGACGCGTAGCATATTGCATGCGGATTTAGAGAATTATAACTAGGAGGATGACAAAATGGGCAGAAAAAGGCCCAAGTTCAAAAGCTAATAGCTTTTGATGCATTAGGAATTATGATACCCACTTTATATGGATGGAAAGCTTTCAACGGACCGGAGTTTTGTCAAATGTTGTAGGCACCCAAGCATCGGAGCCGATTTTGCTGTTTTGGCTCCCAATTTTGCCTCATTTTTCACTTAAATTATCTAGTTCTAATTGTAAAATCACATAATTTCCTTGATTTACGTCAATCATATGCTTAGTTAGCTTAATTTCAGCATTTCCAATTAATTTCAACATTCACTGATTTGACAGTAACTATTGATTTTAGAGAAGATGAAGATGAGAGATGATGAATGTAACAATTCATTCAACTAAACAAATGGAATGATTACAGGGAAAATATATACAGTAAAAGGAAATGACTAACTACTTCTAACTACCATCTAACTAACTTTAACAAAATCATTAACTGTTAACTAATTGGAAAGCTGACGTGTCACTTATAAATAACAACAACCCCCCTCAAGTTGGAGAGTGAGAAACTCCCAACTTGGAAAGTAATCGGTAATGATTTTTGCTGGGCAAGTTCTTTGTAAACATATCAGCAAGTTGTGAATTTGTTGGAACATGTTGAAGAGAGATCAACCCTTCTTGCAACTTCTCTCTTACAAAGTGACAGTCAATTTCTACGTGTTTAGTCCTTTCATGGAAGACGGGATTTCTTGCAATATAGATCGCTGCTTGGTTGTCACAACGAACAGGTATTGGAGTAACATTTGGAACAGACAACTCATGTAATAATCGAGATAACCAAGCCAGCTCAGCAGTGACTCTTCCCATACTTCTATATTCCGCTTCAGCGGAGGATAATGAAACAGTCACTTGTTTCTTAGATTTCCATGAAATTGGGCTTCCTCCAAGCATAATGAAAAACCCGCTTATACTTCTTCTAGAATGAGGGCACGCAGCCCAATCAGAATCACAGTAAGCCCGAAGGGTAAAATCGTCATTTTTGTTAAAAAACAATCCTTGATCAGGATTATTGTTTATATAGCGGAGTGTATGGATGGCAGCTTCCATATGAGGAACTCGTGGATCAGCCATAAACTGACTCAAATGCTGTACAGTAAAAGCAAGGTCTGGTCGTGTATTTGTCAAGAAATTTAGCTTTCCAACAAGCTGTCTGTATGTTTCTTGATTTGGCAAAACATCTCCTTCATTAATCAATAACTTGATATTAGAAGGGAGAGGGCAGATAGCTGTTCGATCACATTTAAATTCTTTGAGTAAATCATTTGCAAATTTCCTTTGAGTCAAAATAACACCATTTGGAGAATATAGGATTTCAATTCCAAGAAAGAAGTTAAGAAATCCTAGATCTTTGATCTTAAATTTGTCATCGAGAAAAGACTTTAACTGAGAAATTTCTTCATTGTTATTCCCAGTAATCACTATGTCGTCAACATAAACAGCAACATATGTGACAAAAGCACCCATTGACTTATGAAATAGAGAATAATCATTCCTTGAATGTTGATATCCTTTGTCCTTTAAGGCTGATGATAGTTTGGCATACCATTGCCTTGAAGCCTGTTTTAGGCCGTATAAAGATTTTTGTAACTTGCAAACTTGATTTGGATTATCAACGATTAACCCTGGTGGTAATTGCATATAAATTTCCTCATCTAGCTCCCCATGTAGAAAAGCGTTATTTACATCTAACTGGTGCATTTTCCAGTCGTTTTTAACAGCAATAGCAATCAGAGATCTAACAGTTGTCATTTTAACAACGGGAGAGAAAGTCTCAGTATAATCAATACCGGCTTTCTGAGTGTAACCTTTAACGACTAATCTCCCTTTGCATCTTTCTACTTCTCCGTTTGCCTTGTATTTGATTTTATAGACCCATCGACAGTTGATTGGTTTCTTTCCTTTTGGAAGATCAGTAATAATCCATGTGTGATTTTCTTGTAAAGCATCAAATTCTTTGTTCATGGCATCTCTCCATTCTGGAAATTGAATAGCCTCTTCATAACTTGAAGGTTCAAAGAGAGCATTGACAAATTTATGCACGTCCTAAAACAGGTTCGATATATATATATATGTTTTAGAGGATATCTTGAATTAATAGAATTTCTCCAAATTGTTATTTCTAAATATTTCGTGATTTTTACTTAGGTTGTGCGTCAAGCGTGCACTTAAACAAACCAACCTTTTCTTCATTAATTCTTGTCCTGCCTGTCCATACTGGGGTAGGTGTCCCTTAACAACAGTGGACCTCCAGGTGGCTTTTTTTTAAGCATATGTCACCCACCATCCAATTACGCTGATTAAACATAGAAACCATTATCTGCTTTCGTAAGCTTATCTTACTTTAACGATGGGTGTGTTACGTACAAATTGATTAGATATGACTACCAATTGCTCAAATTTTTGTTCTAGTGCTTGCATAGTACAAATGATTAGATACGACTACCATTTGCTCAATCTTTTGTTCTAGTGCTTGCATAATTGAAAAGAACTCCATCACCAATTTCGGAGATAAAAAGTGCATGCATTTCTATAGTCACATTTTAAATGGCTCAGAAAATTAAATTGATTTTTTTATTTTAATTACATATTTCGCAACTAGAACAATCAAGGGAAGCATGCCAATATGCAGTTTGATCCAACCAACAAGAGCTTGTATACAGAAATTTTTTTCTAAAGCTCTGTGATGCTTATACGAAAGGTACCTTCAACATAATGAAAGTATTGTATTTTATCACAATATTTCTTTTTGGCACATGTTTCATGCACACATGCTATAATCGAAATGTTTTGACGTTCTTCTATGAAGCCAATTGTTCAAGATCAAGCCACGATATCAATAAAATCGTTTTTATGTCTACATGGCAATCAATACTAGCCAAGCAAATTCCAATTCATAATTGGGGTCTATCTCATCTTGAGTTCTTTCCATACGTAATGGAGGAAACTTTCAAGATTCTTATTCGTATGCGCTTTATAATCATTGGAAGCGATCAACACTAGGATAATTGCCTTTTTTTTACTAGCCTTCCGTAATGCAATTTTGCTTCAATCTTGTGCATAAAAATTTGAACGTGTTTTGTATCCATTTTTAGGGGTGAGCATGGTATGGTTTTGTGCAGTTTTTGGTCAAAACCGAACCGCAAACCGCATTATGCGGTTTTTGAAAACCTAAAACCGTAATTTGTGGTTTCTAATG
This sequence comes from Cichorium intybus, assembly GCA_023525715.1. NCBI lineage: Eukaryota > Viridiplantae > Streptophyta > Magnoliopsida > Asterales > Asteraceae > Cichorium > Cichorium intybus. The sequence continues at coordinate 49,270,104 of CM042011.1, forward strand.
CGGTGTGGTTTTGCGGTTTTTCCATGCGGTGCGGTTTTATTTGGTGCGGTTTTGGTTATTAACTGCATAATATAGTTGTGTGCGTTTTTTTCCTATGGTGTGGTTGTAAAACCGCAGAAGTTCAAAATCGACACATTTTTTATAAAATTTTTAGTAGTTTGACTATATATTTAGTATATTGCCGCTATCAAAATACAAAACAGAACTCATTTGTTTCTATGTACTTAGTATAGTAAATCATGAAAAAACTAAAGTTTATAACTTACAATTGGTGAAAATAACAAATGGAATTGCCACTATCAAAATACAAAATGAAATTGTCATTCAAACTCACTCTTTTATTTAATCTATAATGTCATATTTAAACTTAATAATAAGTAAATAATACATATATTATCTAATTATTTAATACATCGTAATCGGTGCGGTTCGGTTATTTGCGGTTTTTTCAAAAGTAAAAACCGCACCACACCGCAATTTTGCGTTTTTTGTAAAAGTATAAACCGCACCATCGGTTTTTGCTTTGGTTTCGGTTTTTGCGGTTTTTTCGGTTATTTTTTGTCGCGGTTCGGTTTTTGCTCACCCCTATCCATTTTTATAAGCTTTCTATAAAAATCACTCTATGTATGACTAGCTTTCTTTACAACCAAACAAAATTAAAGAGATAATGAAACCATTCGTCTGTACACCCTGTCTTTTCCAAAACGTTTGCCCCCATAACTCCATAAGTATTTGAAATTATACAACCACTACTAGAAATAAAATGGGCCTGTTTTCCGACGGAATGGATCCGTCGGTAGTTACCAACGGATTAACGACGGAAAAGTGACGACAAAAGAAACCCTATTTTGCGACAAAACAAAGACAATATATATTGGTGTATATGTTTATGTTTGTATTTATACACTTAAGTATGTGTGGAATTAACAATGGTCTATCCCCGAACAACATATTTTTGTCCCTCTTGAACATAATTTGTTAATACTACAAAACGACCATAATACACACTTTAAGAGCAACAATTTAGAGAGTGCTGCTTTTCATTCTAAAACACTAATTTTAAATGAGTGTTGTATCAACATATCTAATGCAATATATTATTTTTAAGTGTGTATTTTGAGGTGTGTGTTCCATCTTTATAATGGGGTTATTGATACTCTAAATATTACTATTCATTTGTAGTTGTTTAAGGATACCAGATTGACAATGTTGACATTCATTAATTGATGGTGTCATTCAACCAATTATTTACAACACTTCCCATTGGATGACATCATTTAAGATTAAAGATAAACTTTGAAGTACCATCGTTAAAAACATTGCTATGGGAAAAAAAACTTTACCGAAGGAAAAAAAGAGTGTAGCGTATAGTTGACTCCCCCTCATATTGATGTGTAACAACTTATTACGTATTTTGCATGTGTCGTATTATCATGTTGCGAACATGTAATCTAAAGATTGCTATATGAAGTGCCTTTGTTAAAAAAATTATGATACATTGTTGTTAGATTAAACATATTTTATTACAACCTAAATATCCTATGTAATCTCTTGAATGTAATCTAAGAAGCTTGGAGGTGTATGTTTCTCCTTGTTACACTTGATGTATTATTATATCATTGAACTGACACATGTTGCAGTATCTCCACACATTCTCTGCTACCTTCATTTCACGTACTTGCTTTAATGTGATTTGAAGATGTGGCAACAAGTATTGATTTTCATAATGCCAGGAAATTGTAGTACGTACCTCCACTCATGAATACATATCTGTTTGAGATATAGCTTAATACGGATATGACAAATAACTTGAATCTACATAACCAACCAAGCATTTTTTTGGAATATTAGGATAAAATCAGTAGTTCATTGAAAATATCGAAATATGTAATTGACCCTGCTCAAATGTCTTTTTGTTGGAGATGAAATGAATCTTGCAAGCATGTTTGAAGCAAAATAAATGTCAGGTCAATCATAATTGTTCATGGCTTTTCCTAATATTAAATCATTTCAAATTCTTTCTTTAAAATTTAAATCATTTCAAGGATTTATTTATGCATCCTAATAATGTTCAGATCATCAAGATCATCAACATTGAGAGCTATGATCACATCCGTAATTAATATGCATGGTCGACAAATAATATTATTTTTATAACTTTTCCTTGTCAAGTAATCACTTAAATGATTATACTTCATGCATCAAGATTTCTTTGACCAATATAATTATCTTTGTAGTTTGATAGAATATATTTCTTTGTGTCCTATACTTCATGCTTCATACATTTTAAATCCCTCGGTGATTATCATATAGATAGCACTATCAAGCGATCCATACAAGTAAGTTGTAACAACATGCACAAGATGTATCTTTAATTTTAGGACACTACTAAACTCATTAAATATCTAAAAGTGAATCCATAAAAGGAGAATATGTTCCCTCATAATCGATTTGCGTTCTTTGAGAAAAAACTTGAACAACAAGCCTAACTTTATATCTCACAATTTCATTTTTCTCGTCTTTTTTTCTTATATAAATACATTTGTACCCGAATGGTTTCACAACTGATGTTGTGACCATAATTGTTCCAAAGACATTTCACTTATTAAGAGAGGTTAATTCAACTTACATGGCCTCTTTCTAATGCACCCCAATATTGTCTATTTTGACATTCAATGACAGATTGTGGTTTTGACTCCTCATTCATAAAATCACATGGAACAACATAATTATAGAATATTATATCTTCCAATTCATTTTGGGCCCTTGCTATGTTTATATAGCCATACCTAATTTCAATCTCCATATCATTTTTTCTCTTTTAGGGAAGTTATGATACCATGTGTTTCCTCAAGAACAATTTCCTTATGATTAAGCGTATTTTCTATTCCTCTTCTATTACCAAGATTTGCATTATTAGAAACAAATAACCTTACATACTTAAGGCATGCTTCAGATTCTTAAGTACCTTTATCATCATATTTTCTATCTCGAATTTCAAATCGAGTTGGAGTATTAACAACTGGTATATATGATTTAGTAAGTCTTTTTTATTTGAAAAATGCATCAGATAATTCATTTGCAGTTTCTTGAAAATGCATTATCCTTCAAACTTCCATATCACATTCTTTTATGAAAGGATTCTTATATGATAAAGAACGTTCACATTGTAACGCCTTTTAATTTCTGTTCTCTAATAAATCATAAAACGTGAAAATAGTTTTTAAAGTTTTAAATGTTCCCAAATAGTTTTTTTAAATACAAGGTAGTATTTCAATTTAGGGTGTACAATTCAATATCATAACAAGAGTTCAATGGAACCACACAAGAGTTTAATGGACTCAGAGAGTCTAGTAAATAAACTTTGGAATTTGACTTTTACATAGAGTGAGTTGTGGGCATTAACCCCTCTCCAAAGGAAAATTCCCAACATACTTTCAATATATAGGAACTTGACTTTTAAATAGAGTGAGTTATGGGCATTAACGCCTCTCCAAAGAAAAACTCCCAAAATACTTTCAATATATATATATATATATATATATATATATATGGTCCCGTTCCGGTGATGACTCTTTTTTCGGTGAGTACTCGTAAGGACACCTTAAAAAATTGAAAAAAATATAAACTCCCAAAATACTTTCAATATATATATATATATATATATATATATATATATATATATATATATATATATATATATATATATATATATATATATATATATATATATATATATATATATATATATATTCCGGTGATGACTCTTTTTTCGGTGAGTACTCGTAAGGACACCTTAAAAAAGTGAAAAAAATATAAAAAAAATTGGAAAAAAATTTGGATCATTGAGAAACAGTAATGATCCACAAAAAAATTTATTTTGTGGATCATTGTTTCATTATAAAAAAAATAATGATCCAAAGTTTTTTTTTCGAATTTTTTTTCTCCAATATAGTACTATGATCCATTTTATTATTTATATTTTTTTCAATTTTTAAGGTGTTCTCACGAGTCCTCACTTTAAGAAGAGTCCTCATCCGATCGCTTCTATATATATATATATATATATATATATATATATATATATATATATATATATATATATATATATATATATATATATATATATATATATATATATATATATATATATATATATATATATATAAATAAATACTCAGGATCAAATGAGAAGCATTTTTTTCGTGAGAACCTATGAACCTTTTGACTGAGATTTTTTTTTCAAAAAAAAATGACTTAATACACTAAGTCGCTTATATTTAAGATCTTTTGTCAAAAAAAATTTTGAAAAAAAATATGTATACACGAAATGTGCACATATGCATTTTTTTCACAAATGTGTATATGTTCATGTTTTGTGCATATGTTCATATTTCATATATGCACATGTTTTTTCAAATTTTTTTTGACAAAAGGTCTTAAATATAAGCAAGTTAGTGTATTAAGTCATTTTTTTTGAAAAAAAATTTCAGTCAAAAGGTTCCTAGGTTCTCACAAAAAATGGTTCTCATTTGCTCCGGACTCTATATATATATATATATATATATATATATATATATATATATATATATATATATATATATATATATATATATATATATATACTAGTTGTAAGACCGTGTATTACACGGGATGATACAAAAAAATTATTAATTAAGAATATCTAAACATTAATAATTTTACATAAGAAATTTGTTTATGTATCGTGACATTTTGTTTTTGATTTTTATTATTACGACTTTGCATTTTGATAAATATAATTGATTATAACCCGTGTATATATATATATATATATATATATATATATATATATATATATATATATATATATATATATATATATACTAGTTGTAAGACCCGTGTATTATTATTACAACTTTGCATTTTGATAAATATAATTGATTATGAGAATGTCACAGGTACTAAAATCAAATTCACTATTATGATTGTGATCGTTCTTCAAAATATTATGACGTCAATTGTCTCTCTATTGTCTCTCAAATCATACTACACATTAAAAAATAATATGATATTAAAAAAACAAGTAATTTTGAAATTAAATGATAACAATTAATTTTGAAATTGAATGATAATTAAACCGATCATTAAGGAGTTATAAACGTTTCAAACCAATTAGTTTTTTTAAGAAATTTAAAATTCTATTAAAATGACATGTGGCAAATTCAATGAGGAGATGATATGTGGTTTTGAGTTACTTATTTATTAGGATAGGATATATAGTATTAAATAAAAATAGTAAATATTATGTTATTGTAAGACCATTCTTAGACCCTTCGATTGAAAAAATAGTGGTTGTGATCATGATGACATTTCTGTAATTAAAACAAAAGAATAATACGCTTTTTTTTAAGAACGGTCGTTCAAAGGTATAAATGTAAAATTGTTATGCCTATGACTAAGGAAAAGATTATATTTAAAACTAAAACAAGCTAAGATCACGGGACACAATTATTAACAGTTAATAACAATTACAGATTCACACAGTCGCATATTGATCATCATTCTTTTAACATTCCATAAGAACTACGAGAAACAAATAAGAACTACGAGAAACAAATTCTTGCAAAAGAAAAGATATCAAAACGAAGAACAAGCTCGCGGTTGAGGGCAATGGCGCCGACGGCGGCAGCGGTTGAGGGCAACGGCGCCATCACCCGTCGTATCCTTGTCGTTCACGGTCTTTCTAGCGTAGGATGATGGTAATGACGGCCAACGTAGGGTTAGAGAAATTATACACATAATCACCAATTAGATATCTTAATTTTAGGGATTTATTGATGTATAATAATTAATTTAATTAACAAAATGTCAAAATTATCCCTATCAAATGATTGGTCAACAATTAGTCCTACATTCATCCAATATTTAAAGTTTGTATTTGATCTCACACACACACACACACAGATATATATATATATATATATATATATATATATATATATATATATATATATATATATATATATATATATATATATATATATATATATATATATATATATATATATATATATATATATATATATGATTGATCACCGGTCTCTCAAACCGTTCCATTGATTAAGTCATTTGACCAGCAATATCTAAATGGGAACATCACATAATGAGTGCCCGAGCATCAAACAATGCATATGATGGATGGACAAATCAAAATTCCAAAAAAATCATTTCTTGGTCAAAAGCTTTGTCAAAATTGTGTTTCATGAAATGCACCATATAGTATGTAACTTCACATAGCAATCAATAAATAATAATCACGTTTAGAAATACTTTACCAATATAAGTTGCAAGGACATGTACCTATTGAGTTTTAGTCGCCTAAAAACATGTTAATGTTCTCCAGACCCTCTAAAACCCTGTTATCTCTTAATCCCCACCTATTAAATACTATAAATGGTTATAAAATAACCAAAATACCCCTATATAATTGTTTTATTGATTTTAGGGTTTTATTACTCTTTTCATGTCTATATGGAAGTAATGGAAGCAACCAAATATCAAATAGATAAGCTAAATTTAAGTTTAAAAAATTTAGTTTTGATTAAAGATTAAGCATGCCATGTAACACCCCATTAATTCTTGGCACGTTCATTTTCGCGAATTAAATATTTTTAGCGTAAAATTATTATTATTATTATTATTATTATTATTATTATTATTATTATTATTAGTTTAGGGCTTAATTATATTTTTTGGGGTATGTTTTGTCAATTGAGAAACTAGAATTAAGGTTTATATGTCACTTGAGTGTTAATATTGGAAACATGGGATAGTTGAGGGGTTACTTGTGCCAAAAACGAGTTTTTGCATGGAAGGTCTCTAGGGCCAATCTGGTTGTCGACAAGGGCTTTGTGTTTTCTTCTCTTTTCTCATCCCAAACATTGTGTTTATGTGATTCAAGAGAACCTTAGTGAGCCGTGAGCTTATCTCTCATTCTCCACCTATTTCTCTCTCTCTCCCTCTCTCTCTCTCTCTCTTTTCCCTCTCGTTCCTTCTCGTTTTCTGTTGCTGCCATAAACTTCAGCTCACGTTTTCTTCTTCAGGTTGTTGCTGCTTTCATGAGTGTTGGAGAAAGGGAGACGGTGAATGTGGTGTGATTGCAGAGGTCGTGAGCAGGAGGCAAGAATGTGGGACTGTGGATTCTCTTTAGTAGGTAAATGGTTCTCTCTTTCTTCTTGTTGGTCTAGCCGTGGTGCACTACCACCACCACATCTCCACCGTGAGGGGTGTGTGTGTATGTGTGTGTGCAGGTGTATACATGGCATGATCTTTAATGTCCCTCTAACTTTTGGTTCTCTAGAGTTGTTCCAAAGCCTCTAGTGTAGGATTCTCATGTCTAGTCGATTTTACACACAATCATTATGTGTGCATGTGTGTGTTTATGTTGTGCATGGAAAATTCTAATGAATGATACCCAAGTATTCTGGTCTTTGTGATGTTTATGAGTTTGATTCAGACCCTAGGTCGAGTGGAATTGGTATTTGAATCTAGTTTGATCCCTATAAGGGTCTGAGCTAATTTAGACCTTAGGTCGAGTGGAATTGGCCATTTCAGGTTGGGTGTCTAGTTTTTCTACACCAAATTTCAGAACCTAACCCTTACCTCATTTGGATATTGGACTGATTCTTTGGGGTCTGGTCCAGCTAATTGTCTAAATTGTTGAGTCTACTTGTTGACTTTTCTTTGTCCTTTTGGAAATTGAAAATGACTTGAGGTGAGGGCATGTGGCCTTCTATTAGGGTCTAGTTTCTTCCTTATTTTTCCTTGAATTTATGGATGATCCTCACTAGGTTGAAAGTGGCAAGCTTTGCAACTTGATCTGAGGTTGGACAGTTTAGATGCCTGATTTTAGTAAATTCATAGAAAATCGAAGAAAAATAGTTAGGGTCAGTGCCTTATATCCTCGAAATCCTAAAAATATGAACTAACTGACTGTGTAAAAGTATCCTAGATTTTTTTGGGTTTTGGATGGGCTAAAATGGTTATCATCAGATTCCTTGAGTTGGGTTAAAAGCTGAAATATAAACTTAATAATAAAAGTAATACTACAAGTATCTATGGATAGTAGGGTTGAGTTAGTGTACTTAGTAGTAACTTTATATAGGAGTACAAGGTGTGCGGGTGGCACTTAATGGTATTCTTTGATTCGTGACACGAAGTTCTTCAATTGTTGTTTCGAGGTAAGTTCATCACTACGTTGCATTGAAGTTATACATCCTTTACTATAGCTCGTATATGTTGTTTAGGATGTAGGTGGGCAGTACTATGCTATGGGAAGTTCTAATAGGTGTGTGAGTGTGGGGAGTGGGTATAGAGCAAGCCATGATTGAGCTGGGTGCCATGATCAGGCTGTGCGTTGTAATTGTACCATGTAACATTATTGAGTTGGGTGTCATGATCATGTCATGCATTGTAATTGTGTTGTGTACAATGATTGAGCTGTTGGAAATAGTGTCCAAGGTCATTAACTTGTGGTGATATTTCTAATAATAGCAGCGTCCTTTTGGGTTTCTCTCATGACCTAGTAAAAACAAACAGTAGTAGAAATAATACAGGATTGATCAGTTTATTAATTTATTGAGAAATAAATTAATCAGAAACTGGATCAAGAATTAATTAATAAATTAATTGTGAAATTAATTTATAAAAATTAATTAGATGGATTGGATTGTAATTCATTAATAGTTTAATTAATAGAAACAAGTCCAAAGGGTGCGGCCGCCAGAAAGCTCATTAAGTTTGGAACCTTAGGAGCCTTCCAGTATAAATAAGGGCCTTGGGGTCAAACGCTAAGGCATCCCAATACTCCATGTGAGCCTCTACTTCCATACCCTCCTTCGTCCTCCCCTTTGTCGATTTTTTAACCCTCCCCAAGGGTTTTGGATCGACACCTTCAAGCTAGAAGGGTTTCTGTCTACTTGTTCTTCTGGTGTTCTTGGGTGTGAATCATCAGAGGGATTCTCGTTTGGATCCTTACATCCAAACAAAGGTATGAATTCATATTCATCTTGTTGTTGATGCAATTGCTTAGAACTTATGATCCTGATTATGAACATGATATGATCTTGTTAGTTAATCTGCTCAGTTTATGGGATTTAATTTGTTTTGTCTTCCGCTGCCTGATTAATTGTGTTAATCTGTTAAAATCCCAACATGAGCTAGGTAACATGATCATATTGTGTTGTGTACCATGATTGAGCTGGGTGTCATGATTATATTGTGCACTATAGTTGTGTTGTGTACCATAATTGAGGTGGTGCCATGATCATGTTGTACGTTGTTGTTGTGTTGTGTGCCTTGTTTGTGTTGTGTGCTTTTTGTGATGTGTGCCTATGGTAAGGGTAGAGCATGTGTGATGGATATGTCATGTTGTGTTGAATTCAATAAGCTTTGTGCATACCTTTTCCCTTTCAAATCACTGTTTACAGGTACTTCCGATACGATGAGTACACATTGTTGCTGCTTCTTTGGAGATTTGGTTTTTGGTGATTGACATTATTTAGACGTTGCTTTCCGCGGTGGTTGATTTGAAATGATGTTAATTGGTTTTGAATGGTTGGAAAGATGTTTGGTTTTGAAAGGTTTAAATAAAATGATGTTTTATTATTAAAATTTTTTTTCTAAAAATTTTAAATTTACCCTAAAACTTTGGGACATTACAAGTTGGTATTAGAACACGGTTTAAGTGAATGAGCCTCACTTCAGTGGGTTCTGATCTCAAGTTTGAGAATCAAAACTTTTTAAATATTTTTACAAAGAATGTGGTTTAAAGAATGGTGTATCAAAGACAATGTGTGTACCGCCAGCCGACGTGTGTACCATCGGCCGACACAAGTGGAGAAAAGGTTTAAGTACTTAGTTTATGTTGTTGCTTTCTAGAACATAAGATGTACGTATGCTAAATTACCCGCTGGAATAATTTTGATGTTGTGATTATCTGCTACTAACTATTAGGAATGTATGCTAGTGCTAATAAGTGGTTTTGTAAATGCCATTAAGATTGTATACAGTAGGAACTAAATAGCCTTAGAATACCTGATCTAGCCTTATTACATGTTCCTTATTTGGTTGTTGCCTTAGGGTAGGATCTCTTATACGAATTTCTATTTTATTCTACGCTATATACGACTGTGCATTTACGGGACAACTTGTCATCATTGGAGGAAGTTCCGTCTTAGTAGAGTAGTAGGGTGGGGGTGAGATTCCTAGTGGTGTCGGAAGGGTTAAGATGTGTGCGTGCAGGATGGCATGTTGGAAATAATACCTAAAAATGTTTGTTGATTTGTTACGTGTTACGAGGGTTGTATTACTTTGGATAGTTAGTGACCCCTTGGATAGTTAGTGACCTCTGCTTATGCAATGTTGTACGGATGGAGCACTCATGGTATGTTAGATTGCCCTTATTGCTCGGATGAATCAGGATCATTTCATATTGATTTTGGATTGAAACCTTGTTGGTTTGACTGTCATAAAAAAACATTTGCCTAGGAACCACAAATTCTGGACATATAAGGTTAACTTTTTTGAAAAACAAGACAGTGTGTGGCATAAAACATATTCCAGCATCAACTTGAATTGAAATCCGGTAGATAATCCAACATTTGGACACAATTTCAAGGTACTCCTTATGGTAAAAACTATAAAAAAAAAACATGGTTTCGGGGAATAACATCTTTTTGGAGCTTCTATATTGGCGACATTTGTTGATTAGGCACAACCTCGATGTGATGCATATCGAGAAGAATGTGTTAGATAATCTTTTCCAAACAATTATGGGCACCCTGAATATAAAAACAATTGAATGCAAGGAAAGATATTGAGCTTCTTTGTGATCGGCCTCTTTTAAATCCTATCTATGACAACAATGGTAAGACTTGCAAAAAATGGAGACTACACTTTGGAAAAGGACAATGTTAAAAAGGTCTGTGTATGGTTAAAAAAACACTTAAATCACCAGACGGATATGCGTCCAATATACAGAACTATCTAAACATAACAAATAACAGTTTTTATAGTTTCAAAAGTCACGACTGTCACATGTTATGCAAAGGCTGCTTCCACTTGCTATAAGAAGGTTTGTTCCAAATGATATATTTAAGGCAGTAACAGAACTGTGCATGTTCTTTCGAGTCTTATGCTAAAAAACATTCCATCTAGATGACTTGTATAACATGAAGCACGCTACTGTTCAAACGATTTGCAACTTAGAGACAATATTCCCTCCTAGTTTCTTTGATTCCATGGAACACCTTGTCATACATCTAGCCGATGAAGCTATTCTTGGTGGGCCAGCCCAATATAGATGGATGTATCAATATGAGAGGTAATCTCACTATTTGTATTCTTATAGATTAAACGTCTTTCCAAATTTTTTTAGCATTCCTAAGATCTTCTCGTTTAACAATAAACATAATTACAAACAAAGCAAGGGTTGAGGGTTCAATTGTTCGGGAACATCTAATGAATGAACTTACCACCTACTATTCTCTATACTTCGTCCAGATGATTAATACACACCATAATCAAGAGTTGCAAAAATTTTCACCACAACTTCCCAGCTCTTTTAGTGGAGAATCTCAATTAAGCGTGTTTGTCTTTGTATCAAGAAGATTAAATGAAAAGCATAGAAACCAAACACTCATAACTGATGAAGAACTTAACAAGGCGTAAACATATATTCTACTAAATTATGAAGAAGTTACCCCTTGCATCATCGAATCCGATAAAGCGGCGCCACAAATGTATCTTGATGACCTAATTTTGTGTCTTAGATATAAATACTTTCCTAGATGGTTTAAAAATCATGTAAGTAAAACCAATTAAATCGGAATGATTAATATTAGTGCATAGTTAACCAAGACAATGTGTGTTGTTCTTCAGTGTAGATAATGATGGACTCATTTGAGGGTAATGATTGGCGTAAACATCACTACAAATAAAATTACATTTAGTGGCATGAAGTTTTAGTGACATTTTGATTTTGTGCCATTATAACATACTTTTAGTGGCACTTTTTATGTCATTGTAATTTTTAATAGATATAGTGACATTTTACATTTTGTGACACTATTTCCATATCTATTAGTTGCACACATTTTATGACATTAATTTTCCTATCTATAATTAAAACACTAAGACTTTTTATATATTATACAGTAAAAAAAATATGTTCATCAAGATTCACTATATCAAAATACCCCCTACAACAACAAATTACCCGTATTGACTTATCTATTGGGATGAAATTTTGTTGGAATAGGCAGGCAGGAAACTTTCCCACCTGAGAAATCAATGAAAATATTATACAAACCAATTGCACAGCCGCACACTCAAATTGAATTACCTTAAGCCCCAAAAATCGCCCTTTACCTTAAATTCACAAAACTTGTTACGCTCTTTAGCAAATCTTCATCGTGAGAAGAAAGGAAATCGAGACAGCACAGCAGCTCCCTCTCAATCGAATTTTATGTTGCCACCACCACTATCATCGGGAATAACCTGCACCACCCCTGCTCCGCTCCGCCCTACTCCGCTCTACCTATGCTCCAACACTCAATCTGTCAACCGATCCGCCTGAGATCGACCCCTTCCTCATTCGTCATAGGGATAGTATATATTGTTGATTTTGGATTAGCTCTTTTGCATTCCATTCAATCACTTCTTTATGTTTCTACACTTAATTTGTTCATGAAACCTAGAATTGTTCTTGTTCATGATTTTTTTAATCAGCTGTACATTTATATGTTGGACATATCTATCTATTTTACTCCCTGAATGCAAGTCTATATGTGAATGTGCTTCTCAATGTTATCGATTGTTGACTCAGAGTGTTTGTTATACCTTTTTTCCAAGAATTCAGAGCATCCTACTTTATTTTACTTCCATATTTAACATCAAAACATGTATGCAAAAGCTTTGTAGAATTTTCTTCAAGGAGCATTTTGGATTTTAGCCTTTGCCCTCTAGAGTAGCAAAATGGTTGCGTTTTAGATTTTTTTTTATCAATTTTAGTCGATTAAATGTAGACAATATTGAGTATGTTTCATTTTGATTAATGGTCATTATGTCTTCTCATATTGTATATGGTTATTTGTTTTCATATTTTAGTACATCTACAATGAATGCATGAAAATCGAAGCTAAATGTGAGTTTATAACAGATGACCAAAGGTAAGTAGTTTGTGTGCCTATTGGAAAGATTGAACTTTTAGATTTTTTACTCAGGCCGGGGTTTAACTTTATTCAATTTTCATTGTTCTTATCATAAGAAACTCTTGCGGAAGATGTAAGGCTGCTGAAATTGAAAGAACTCAAGCAACTCGGGTGCCAACTAAACTCAAATCTCAGACAAATATTCCGTGAGGGTAAAAGACACCAAAAATTTGTGATTTTTCTTGAAAATTTCGTTATTGTAATTGAAAGATTCAAATATAATTAATCAATAGACTAGAGCTAAGGATAATTTGAGAACTTTACATTTCATCTTATCATTTTTTTCTCACTGCAACTCTTTACATGCTTCTCTTTGATGTTTACAAAAAAAAACATAATCACTTTAATCATGCACCCAAAACAAATTAGACGCCTATCCAAACAACCTACTGGTATTACTTTTCTTTACACGAGTCGTTTTATTTTAATGAATGTCACTTCTAGCAATAATCATTTAAATAACACCGACTCATGAAAAAAGGAGTAAATTTGTGGCTCTATGTCCTTTTGATATGTGACTCTATTTCCATATTGTTGAAGTATGATGTTTTGAGGCTTGGGTTTGCTGGTTGGCAAGGTTATTAAAGATCACATGATTGTGTGTGAAATTTGCTACCAGTTCTGACTAATGTTTTAAAGTATAATGCTATTGTGTATGTGAAATTTGCTACTCATTTTTGTTAACTTCTATGTATTTTTTTGCCAAATTTGCTACAAGGTCTGATTTTTTTTACCAAATTGCTACCAGGTCCGACTTAATGTTTTAATGTACAATGTTATTGTGTGTGGGAAATTTGCTACCAGGTCTGGCTTATAATTATCTCATTTTTGTTAACTTTTAATAGCAATGTACTTTCCATTTTTAACTTCTAAAGCATGTAAGATTCATCTATCATTAATTCATTATTATAAAAACTCAAGTCCAAATTCTATTTAACACATTTTATCCTTTCTTTTTTAGCCTCAAAGACGGGCAAAATTGTAAATATAAAGAAAGACCAGTTTTGTGCCTCCTCTGTGATTTCTCATGTTTAGTTAACTTCATTTACAATTTGGTCAAAGATTAGTTTCTAATCCTTTAACTTTTCAGGTGATGACCAAATCAACAAAAAAGGTTAGATTGGTTGGAAATCAAAATGCTATGGTTTGTGAAAGAGGGACAATGTTTGGTTATAGTAAGTTCTCTTTTTTTTCCTTTTCTCTAATACTTTTTTTAAAAATGTTGTGCCTTACAATTGACTATTTTTTGCAGATGATTTAATATACGTGATTCTGGTGTTAGAGGAAGAAATAGCAAAAGAATCTTTTTAAAAATTTGAATGTCTATAAATATAGTTAGTAGAGCAGCACACAAGGTACATATATCTTTTGAATTCTTTTTGTTTATTTCATTTTTTGATGTTGGCAGGGTATTGTAGGCTTTACAATGGATGATGCATGTGTAATGTTTTCTGCAATCTATGAACTAAAATCCTAAGTTCACATGCAACCTAGAAAGGATCTATGTTTTCTATCTTTGAACATATAATAATAATTCTAACGGCTAACAGAAATTTCTAATAACGACTAACAGAAATTTCTATATAAAACAATTAATAAAAACTAACCTTTAGTTTTATTCTTGAAGCCAAGCAGCACAAGTGTCCTGCCTCAAATGAGATCACACCCAGAAGTCCAAGCAGAGGTTAACTATCTTAACCTCTTATTAAGAACGGCTCGCTATAAAACCTTAGAGAAGGATTATAGACGGCAAGGAGAGAAGAGAAATTCCAAGGAAGTGTTTTGGAATGGTGCAAGTTTTCAAGTGATGGGAGATGCCTATTTATAGTGTTCAACTTTTGAACAATTACATTCTAGCCCTTGCACATGTTCAACTTTGAACAATTACATTCCAGCCCCTGCACTTATAATTAATCCCAAATTAATTCCAATTAATTCCGATTAATTCCAAACTAGTTTATTATTAATTTATCATCACATAATAAATTAATAAACTATTTATTTCTCTTTCTCTTTTTAACCTTGATGCGAGTTGGACTACCGAGGGCAACCCAAATGGACTTTGCTTCTATTAATAAGATAAATACAAATTATAAGTCATGGCTTAGACACCTAATCCAACAGTCTTCCACTTGGATAAGTCTATGACTTTAATTATCCATTTATCTTCAGATTAATTAACAAACTGCAGCTTCCTAGAAACTGATGCCGAACTCTGACCCAGTCAGTTCTGTCCATAGATAAGTGATCATATGATCCTTCGTCCAACAAGATATTTTCAGACACGAGACATGGATTGAGATCAATCTCTGTCCGATACTCTGTTTCCCGATTTCCGATTCTGCTTATGACTTTCGGACTTCTAATTGAACACATCAATTTAGTCCAGGCTGGCCAGCACTTTAGTCAACTTCAAAATCATCGAGCAGCCTACAGATATCTGTTTCCCATCAGGGTCAAGGAACGAATAAGCTTCGACTCATATGATTGTGTCTTTTACTTATCAAATCGTACACAACAATGCGTTTTGTAACATCGAGTTACCGATGCGTTTTCGCATTATCAATGCACAACCGACTCGTAAATTTCAACTCATATGTCTCCGCTTCAAGATCATACGATATTATCGTCTCAACATTGCTCGTGATGTAATCCATGAAGCAATCTATTGAGCGCGGGTTTATCCAATACTCAAATCTCTATTTCTAAGTACTCATGAACGTTGCAGCAGTCTTACTGCAATGTCTAACTCCTTAGACAATCTACAAACCAATTCACGACAGTCTTCGTTCATACTTACTCCCGAAAAATATGAGCTACTGTGGACTTTTGAATAATGAAATTATTCGGGAAGTGAAACATGCAAAATTGAAACATAAAATCTGATTGGTGGCTACTCTTGCCTAATTACCACGTCTCCACGAGGTAATCACCAAGTCGGATTTTACATAAAACTATTATCGGTTTCTAGATTTCTTTTAAACTATTTAATTCGTGTTATGTATCTATGTCTACTTGACCTTTCACTCTTTCTATGTATTCAAATGTTATACATTAATACACTTCATCCGATCGGATATCTATCCGATGATATTTCAATTTTGGTCATACCGTCATTCTCACTAACAACTCAATTTTATGTACTGTGACTTTCCATGGTTCTCGGGATCTTTAGTTCACATGACTGCACCCTAAGAATATTTCGAGGTGTTACGATGTGCCGGTGAGCCACACGCGCTCCATCGGAATGCCAACGAAATTCTTTAACCAATAACTCCTTATTTGAAAACTCTTTTCAAATTGTTATCAACATTCACCCCAATCATTTTCCAATGATTTCTCACGTATGTACAAAATCCATTAAGTACTCCCAGCCAGGTCATATCCTGAATCTGACTCAGTACGCTCTAAGCATTAAGTCATCAAGACATGTTCATGTCACTTCTGATCGATCCAAGAAACTTGTTGGATTCGATCTAGTCTTATTCCAAACCCTTTTGGAATATTAGGATTACTCATAATCCTTGTGTCATGACCTTTAATAACTATATCCTTTCGAAGACTTTTTCTCATGCATCTCGAATCTTATCAAGATCATGCTTATTATGGCCAGTTCTATACTGATGACAACATCTATCTGATATATGTCAATGGATTATGTGAGTACGTTGCACCTTTCATACCTCTCATGCCAAACCATCACACTTTGCAATGACAGGAAACTATTTCCTAGGGCAATGCATCTTGAGTCTTATCAAGATCATTTTGCCAGAGTTTCGATCTATCTCATAGATGTTTATAACCACCCGAGCATGCCGTATCTTTATTAAGTCTTTCATAGCGATCCGTCTCTTAACACCAAGTCATTACACTTTGTAATGAAAAGAGACGTTTCCTAGAAACACTATGTAACACACATATGGAGATAGATAACAGCAACACTCCTATTGGCTTCAACACGGTTATGGACTATTCACAAAATCCAGAGCTTATGGCACATTTTGAGAATCCAAACCTTTCTGACATCTTAATGGAAATCTTCCAGCCCATTCTCAAAATCCAATCCTTTGGCATATTTTTGAGAATCTGAATATCCTTTCTTGTGAGATGCCCGCGGGGAAATCCCGGGCCCATGTACCTTTATACTGGCATATTCTTTGTGAGTCCCTATTAGTGTGTCGGTGATCCACACGCGCTCCACTAACGACTTACAATATCCGGTATCCTTTCGTATTTTATCTTCTATTGAGAGTGCTTCTCTCTAAGTCAATTACTTGACTCTGAGTATCGTCTCATTCAACCAGATGTTTTGAAGGTACGTTTCTGTCCATGCTGCTTTCGTTTGATGATTCAATTACTCCCATTGGTTTTTAGACCAGGTGTAAAATTAATCAAAATGCCACATAGACTGTATCTCGTCCTAAGGTTCTCTTAATTGGCAGCAACCGGGCTCACCAATGCTTCCAAGTAGTCGGACTGTAAATCCGTACCAACTATAGTGTTTTACCACTATTCGGTATATCACCCCGATCATAACTACTTATGACGGTGATCAGTACTACTGGTCAAGAGAAGATTATGTCAGTATTAAAATAGAAATCTGATTTCTGCTCTAAGCCTAGTGATGACTAAAGGTTATTTCATTGGCTAATCCTGAACTCATTCAGGACTGTCCCAACTCCCACTGTTTCCTTAGAACATGAGTTCTTTCTAAAATAGCTCTTTCTTTTCCGGGTATAGCGGGATAGCCAGTGAAACGACATTTCTGATAAGGTTCAGGCTAGTCATGAGGTTCGGACGAACACTATAAGACCCTGGACTTTTAATGTACAAGTGGGACAATCCCAGCTTTACATTTCAGACAGTGTCTGCAAAACCTACTTAGTCGAAGGATGTGGTTGGAATATGGTTTATCTGGTCTGACTGGTATAGTATTCAATGTATCGGAAACTGATTGACAATGTATCTCATACATTGAGGATCGAACTGTTTCGACCAACGCTCCATCATCTTCCCTAAGACACATTATAACTATAAATGTTCTTGGAACGAAATAAACTGTGAAACATTTTCCCAGTTTATGTTGTAACTCAGGTTCTGTGGGTCTTGTACTTCCTTTGAAGTCTTTGAACTGTTCAAGATTTCAATTTAATCGCTTCTTCTAATAAGCGAAGCCATATTCGTCATATCAAATGATAAATATCGTGAAGTACAAACAATTGTGTTCTGTTTGAAGATTCGAGCAATACACAGCAAGTGATGTGTCTGTTGCTCCTAATCTCAATGTCTTTTACATCTCTATGTAAACTTATGACTTTGTTAACTCTGTTCAAGACTTGTAATCTTCAATTGATTCTAAGTTAACTGATTCCCAAATCCTATCATCTGGATCTTTAGGTGATTCATTTCTTACCACATGTGCTTTATAAAGAATTTAATCATCATCTGACTCTAAGTCAAATGATTCCAAAGTCCTGTCTAACTGGATCTTTGGTTGATTCATTTCTTGATACATTAAGAACTCAATTCATCATAAGACTCTAAGTCAAATGATTCCAAAGTCCTGTCCAACTGGACCTTTGGTTGAATTGATTCTTATAACATTTATATTAACAATCATAAATGACACAATTCCTGAATCCAAACACTTTGGATGCATCAACATTCAAGTTATTGCTAATCATGCATTCAACACATTCATATAACATTTCAAGGACAATTTCAAACAACAGGTGTTAAAAAGAAAATTGATATTTTATTAAACAAAATCCTTGAATAATGTATTATATGATAGACAATGTCATACGCATCTAATAAGCTAATGATTTTAATATCTAACTAAACTTCAAAACTGCATGAGCTGGAAATCCAATCCAAACGTGCTCCTATGCGCCAATGTCCCGTACCCTACTGATTCCCTGCATACAAACCAAAATGTGACTATCACATTATGCATCAAGGAATCATGGAACATGAGTTTTGAGGTTTTTAGATATACCTGAGCTTTCAAAAGATTTTGACCTTGGAGCGTCTTCCAATCTTTCCACGACTGTATCCGATTTTGTGGATTCCCAGTTTAAGACATGTCCAGACGATCTGGATCGTTTCTTGTTGCGTCTTTTCACTGGACTTAATCCAGAAGTAGCTGAACCATTGGAGCTATGCCTGTCCAAGAGTGACTCGTATAAAGTCAACAGTGGACGCATTTCCATTAAGTTCTTTTTCTGGTCTTCCTTTCTATACGCCTGAATGAACAGATCGTACTTACTGGTCAGTGAAGCGAGTAGAGTGTTAACACTCGCCTCCTGACTCATGGAATAACCAAGTTTGTGCAACTCGCCTATGTACGCTTCAATCTGAAGAACATGCGAATCGATGCTACTTCCTTCTTTTAACTTACACTCTGCAAGTCTTTTGAAGATCCTAGCTCCTTCCTCTTCAACCGGTTTTTGGAACTTTTCCTCAACCGATTGCATTAACTCATATGGCCCCAAGGATTCAAAATCCTTGCGGAACTCGGGGTCAATGGTCAATAGCATGAGGTTACGAATCCTTTCGGATTCATCAACTAAGAAGTTACGCTCATCATAAGAACTCTTTATGATGACTTGTTCCGGTGGAACCGGGATCGGATACTCGGTGTGATGTAGCTTGCCAGCAATGCCGAGAGCCAGTCTCTAATTGCGAAGCCATTCCTTACAGTTAAGGCCAGTCAGCCTTTCCGTATTTAGCAGGTGCTTTCTGATGCTCTCAGAAATGGGTGAAGGGGGAGAGGGAGGAGAATAGACACTTGGTTCATACATCTTCAATAAACAGAATTTTATTAGTTTAATTAATCCTTTTAAATAATTACCCAATATATTATTTATTAAGGCTAGGACCCAAAATGCCCCAACTATGGTGTGAAGAGGGATGTCGTAATTACAACATAATGGTCATTAAGGTAGATAATACACTTATCAATTTCATCTTATGAAATTCCTAGATCTGTTGAGACACATTGAACTGTTCAATGACATGTTTAGTCTCGGATGTGCCCCACTGTTTGTGACTGGGATGCCGAGGATCACAAACCGGGTGTGAATAACCATGCAAATTCGCTCGGTACTCTCGAAGTCAATTGTCATCTCTAATAAACGTGCCGGTTAACCACACACGCTCCGTTAATAATGACAAAATCGAGAAACCCATTGCAACTCTTTGCGGACCCCAGTTGGCGTGCCGGTAAACCACACACGCTCCACCAACGTTCCACAAAGTGCAATGTGCAATTCCATGGATTAGCACCAATTCACATTTTTAATTAAAGTAACTAGATTGGGATTTTTATGAAATGTTCCAGTACTTTCAGTAGCGGCATTATACTTTTAATGAGAATTAGGCGGTTCTATCAAACCCATTCGGCTAACGACACTCTACTGACCAGGAGAGCGGTGGGTGAGAGTGGACACCCATTAGACTACCATTTTATAGGCAGTCTCCTTATACCCTCTTTATAGGTCAGTTTTGTGAATGAGGCCTACTAACGGTATGACTAACCAATTTATCTTATATATAAAATATTAACTATTAATTATAATATATATAAGATGTATTTTAAACTTTTAAAACATTTATGGTTTATCTATTTAATTTTTGAAAATTAACACTTAATTTTAAAATTAAATTTAAACCGTTAAACGATTTAATTTATCTTTTAATTAAACAATTATATCAATTCAATAAGAAAACAACCAATGCTCTGATACCACTGTAAGGTTTTCTGCAATCTATGAACTAAAATCCTAAGTTCACATGCAACCTAGAAAGGATCTATGTTTTCTATCTTTGAACATATAATAATAATTCTAACGGCTAACAGAAATTTCTAATAACGACTAACAGAAATTTCTATATAAAACAATTAATAAAAACTAACCTTTAGTTTTATTCTTGAAGCCAAGCAGCACAAGTGTCCTGCCTCAAATGAGATCACACCCAGAAGTCCAAGCAGAGGTTAACTATATTAACCTCTTATTAAGAACGGCTCGCTATAAAACCTTAGAGAAGGATTATAGACGGCAAGGAGAGAAAGAGAAATTCCAAGGAAGTGTTTTGGAATGGTGCAAGTTTTCAAGTGATGGGAGATGCCTATTTATAGTGTTCAACTTTTGAACAATTACATTCTAGCCCTTGCACATGTTCAACTTTGAACAATTACATTCCAGCCCCTACACTTATAATTAATCCCAAATTAATTCCAATTAATTCCGATTAATTCCAAACTAGTTTATTATTAATTTATCATCACATAATAAATTAATAAACTATTTATTTCTCTTTCTCTTTTTAACCTTGATGCGAGTTGGACTACCGAGGGCAACCCAAATGGACTTTGCTTCTATTAATAAGATAAATACAAATTATAAGTCATGGCTTAGACACCTAATCCAACAGTCTTCCACTTGGATAAGTCTATGACTTTAATTATCCATTTATCTTCAGATTAATTAACAAACTGCAGCTTCCTAGAAACTGATGCCGAACTCTGACCCACTCAGTTCAGTCCATAGATAAGTGATCATATGATCCTTCGTCCAACAATATATTTTCAGACACGAGACATGGATTGAGATCAATCTCTTTCTAAAATAGCTCTTTCTTTTCCGGGTATAGCGGGATAGCCAGTGAAACGACATTTCTGATAAGGTTCAGGCTAGTCATGAGGTTCGGACGAACACTATAAGACCCTGGACTTTTAATGTACAAGTGGGACAATCCCAGCTTTACATTTCAGACAGTGTCTGCAAAACCTACTTAGTCGAAGGATGTGGTTGGAATATGGTTTATCTGGTCTGACTGGTATAGTATTCAATGTATCGGAAACTGATTGACAATGTATCTCATACATTGAGGATCGAACTGTTTCGACCAACGCTCCATCATCTTCCCTAAGACACATTATAACTATAAATGTTCTTGGAACGAAATAAACTGTGAAACATTTTCCCAGTTTATGTTGTAACTCAGGTTCTGTGGGTCTTGTACTTCCTTTGAAGTCTTTGAACTGTTCAAGATTTCAATTTAATCGCTTCTTCTAATAAGCGAAGCCATATTCGTCATATCAAATGATAAATATCGTGAAGTACAAACAATTGTGTTCTGTTTGAAGATTCGAGCAATACACAGCAAGTGATGTGTCTGTTGCTCCTAATCTCAATGTCTTTTACATCTCTATGTAAACTTATGACTTTGTTAACTCTGTTCAAGACTTGTAATCTTCAATTGATTCTAAGTTAACTGATTCCCAAATCCTATCATCTGGATCTTTAGGTGATTCATTTCTTACCACATGTGCTTTATAAAGAATTTAATCATCATCTGACTCTAAGTCAAATGATTCCAAAGTCCTGTCTAACTGGATCTTTGGTTGATTCATTTCTTGATACATTAAGAACTCAATTCATCATAAGACTCTAAGTCAAATGATTCCAAAGTCCTGTCCAACTGGACCTTTGGTTGAATTGATTCTTATAACATTTATATTAACAATCATAAATGACACAATTCCTGAATCCAAACACTTTGGATGCATCAACATTCAAGTTATTGCTAATCATGCATTCAACACATTCATATAACATTTCAAGGACAATTTCAAACAACAGGTGTTAAAAAGAAAATTGATATTTTATTAAACAAAATCCTTGAATAATGTATTATATGATAGACAATGTCATACGCATCTAATAAGCTAATGATTTTAATATCTAACTAAACTTCAAAACTGCATGAGCTGGAAATCCAATCCAAACGTGCTCCTATGCGCCAATGTCCCGTACCCTACTGATTCCCTGCATACAAACCAAAATGTGACTATCACATTATGCATCAAGGAATCATGGAACATGAGTTTTGAGGTTTTTAGATATACCTGAGCTTTCAAAAGATTTTGACCTTGGAGCGTCTTCCAATCTTTCCACGACTGTATCCGATTTTGTGGATTCCCAGTTTAAGACATGTCCAGACGATCTGGATCGTTTCTTGTTGCGTCTTTTCACTGGACTTAATCCAGAAGTAGCTGAACCATTGGAGCTATGCCTGTCCAAGAGTGACTCGTATAAAGTCAACAGTGGACGCATTTCCATTAAGTTCTTTTTCTGGTCTTCCTTTCTATACGCCTGAATGAACAGATCGTACTTACTGGTCAGTGAAGCGAGTAGAGTGTTAACACTCGCCTCCTGACTCATGGAATAACCAAGTTTGTGCAACTCGCCTATGTACGCTTCAATCTGAAGAACATGCGAATCGATGCTACTTCCTTCTTTTAACTTACACTCTGCAAGTCTTTTGAAGATCCTAGCTCCTTCCTCTTCAACCGGTTTTTGGAACTTTTCCTCAACCGATTGCATTAACTCATATGGCCCCAAGGATTCAAAATCCTTGCGGAACTCGGGGTCAATGGTCAATAGCATGAGGTTACGAATCCTTTCGGATTCATCAACTAAGAAGTTACGCTCATCATAAGAACTCTTTATGATGACTTGTTCCGGTGGAACCGGGATCGGATACTCGGTGTGATGTAGCTTGCCAGCAATGCCGAGAGCCAGTCTCTAATTGCGAAGCCATTCCTTACAGTTAAGGCCAGTCAGCCTTTCCGTATTTAGCAGGTGCTTTCTGATGCTCTCAGAAATGGGTGAAGGGGGAGAGGGAGGAGAATAGACACTTGGTTCATACATCTTCAATAAACAGAATTTTATTAGTTTAATTAATCCTTTTAAATAATTACCCAATATATTATTTATTAAGGCTAGGACCCAAAATGCCCCAACTATGGTGTGAAGAGGGATGTCGTAATTACAACATAATGGTCATTAAGGTAGATAATACACTTATCAATTTCATCTTATGAAATTCCTAGATCTGTTGAGACACATTGAACTGTTCAATGACATGTTTAGTCTCGGATGTGCCCCACTGTTTGTGACTGGGATGCCGAGGATCACAAACCGGGTGTGAATAACCATGCAAATTCGCTCGGTACTCTCGAAGTCAATTGTCATCTCTAATAAACGTGCCGGTTAACCACACACGCTCCGTTAATAATGACAAAATCGAGAAACCCATTGCAACTCTTTGCGGACCCCAGTTGGCGTGCCGGTAAACCACACACGCTCCACCAACGTTCCACAAAGTGCAATGTGCAATTCCATGGATTAGCACCAATTCACATTTTTAATTAAAGTAACTAGATTGGGATTTTTATGAAATGTTCCAGTACTTTCAGTAGCGGCATTATACTTTTAATGAGAATTAGGCGGTTCTATCAAACCCATTCGGCTAACGACACTCTACTGACCAGGAGAGCGGTGGGTGAGAGTGGACACCCATTAGACTACCATTTTATAGGCAGTCTCCTTATACCCTCTTTATAGGTCAGTTTTGTGAATGAGGCCTACTAACGGTATGACTAACCAATTTATCTTATATATAAAATATTAACTATTAATTATAATATATATAAGATGTATTTTAAACTTTTAAAACATTTATGGTTTATCTATTTAATTTTTGAAAATTAACACTTAATTTTAAAATTAAATTTAAACCGTTAAACGATTTAATTTATCTTTTAATTAAACAATTATATCAATTCAATAAGAAAACAACCAATGCTCTGATACCACTGTAAGGTTTTCTGCAATCTATGAACTAAAATCCTAAGTTCACATGCAACCTAGAAAGGATCTATGTTTTCTATCTTTGAACATATAATAATAATTCTAACGGCTAACAGAAATTTCTAATAACGACTAACAGAAATTTCTATATAAAACAATTAATAAAAACTAACCTTTAGTTTTATTCTTGAAGCCAAGCAGCACAAGTGTCCTGCCTCAAATGAGATCACACCCAGAAGTCCAAGCAGAGGTTAACTATATTAACCTCTTATTAAGAACGGCTCGCTATAAAACCTTAGAGAAGGATTATAGACGGCAAGGAGAGAAAGAGAAATTCCAAGGAAGTGTTTTGGAATGGTGCAAGTTTTCAAGTGATGGGAGATGCCTATTTATAGTGTTCAACTTTTGAACAATTACATTCTAGCCCTTGCACATGTTCAACTTTGAACAATTACATTCCAGCCCCTACACTTATAATTAATCCCAAATTAATTCCAATTAATTCCGATTAATTCCAAACTAGTTTATTATTAATTTATCATCACATAATAAATTAATAAACTATTTATTTCTCTTTCTCTTTTTAACCTTGATGCGAGTTGGACTACCGAGGGCAACCCAAATGGACTTTGCTTCTATTAATAAGATAAATACAAATTATAAGTCATGGCTTAGACACCTAATCCAACAGTCTTCCACTTGGATAAGTCTATGACTTTAATTATCCATTTATCTTCAGATTAATTAACAAACTGCAGCTTCCTAGAAACTGATGCCGAACTCTGACCCACTCAGTTCAGTCCATAGATAAGTGATCATATGATCCTTCGTCCAACAATATATTTTCAGACACGAGACATGGATTGAGATCAATCTCTGTCTGATACTCTGTTTCCCGATTTCCGATTCTGTCCGATACTCTGTTTCCGATTCTGCATGTGCAACGGAGATGGAAAGACAACAAAAGTGCATGTCGTCTCATGGTAGAGGTGCAATAAATGAAGTTTTGGACGTATCGTTTGTTCCTGTGATCTTAGTTATAGAATTTGCCACAATGGTGTTGTAAATTTACATAAAGATCATGTCTTCTATCATTGCGTTTGTCATAGGGGCTCACTACTATTCTTCAATCATCGTTAAGGATTATATTCCAAGAGGAGCAATAAAGTTTATAAGCAATCAAGTTTCTCGTTCTTCCCCAACAAACATTTTGGTTGATTGTTTTATGTTTTGAGTGTTACTAGTAAAATACTTATACTTGTTAGAAATTTGAATATATTTATGTTTTTAATATTGAGAATATTGTCCTTAGACAAGTTTAATTTTAATTTATGTAATGACAATGTGTTTTTATATTCATTATCTTAGTTGTCTTTTTATTAATTTATATTCCATTTAATATTAAAAAAATACAAAAACTATTTGTATTAATATAAAACTTTTATGGTCATAAAATGTGCTATTGAAAGTAGAAAAACGATAATTGTTTTAACAAGTATATAGTGGCATAAAAATAGTGCCACTAAAATTTGCAAGTGTTATAGTGGCATAAGAAATATGTGTCACTAAACCCAACAAGGCTGCAGCGACACAACCAAAAAGTGCCACTAATTGTCTTTAGTGGCAGCGCTTCTAGTGGCACTTTTTTTGTGCCGCTGATTGCCTAGGAGGCTTATAGTGACACTTTTTCGGTTTTTAGTGGCGTTTTTCCTGTGCCGCTAAATGTCAATTTATTTGTAATGACATGTCGAAACTTTAGCAAGGAAATCATCAAGGCGCAGTTAGTCTCATAATGGGTATTTTGTAAATGATTACAAGTTCCACATGCATGAATATGGTAAGGGATGTGCGATGAGTAACTATGGCGTATTCATGAGTAGGGAGATGCATAATGTTGAAGAGTCTGACTATTATAGGTTAGTAGATGCATACTAGAGCTCGAGTATTGTAGCAATGGGCACTCAACTGTTGTACTATCCAAATGTACTTGGTATGATAACAACCACAGTGTTTTAGTTAACAAAAATAAGCTGGTTGATGTCAAACCCATGTCTTGGCTTCAAAATAACAACCCATTCATCTTGGCATCACAAGAGGAACAATTGTTTTATACATCATACCCTTCCATGAAAAAGGAAACAAAATATTTGTGGTAGTTGTTAAGACGAAACCATAAGGGGTATATAATGTCACTAGAGATGAAATGGAAGCCGTAGACGATGGAAACATGGAACCAGATTGATTCTTTTAGATTGATGAACATTTTGAGTTACCCAATAAAGTAACTAATAGTGCACATCGGTTCCTAGTCACAGATAACAATGCAATTGAGTTAGTGACATATGACAAGGATGAGGAATATGAAGAAGAACAAGTTGAAGAAGTTGAAGAAGAAGAATTTTGAAGAGGAAAACTTTGAAAGACAAGAGTTTCAAGAGGAAGAATTTGAAGATGATGAATTTGAAGATGATGATGATGACGTAGTGTATTCTAAGCACTCTTTTGATTAACATTAAGACCTTACTTAAAAATGTGTTAGTTGTATATATTAAATAATTTGCAATTTATCATAAGGTTTGTACATTTTTAATGTTTTATATCGTAAGGTTTATGAATCTTATATTTTATATGTAATTCTTCTTGTTCTTTTAAATGCAGGGCATATATGTCAAATAACAACCGATGACAAATTCCTTCTGTGGGAGGTTCATCAATAGGTAGTGGGTGACAATAGGTAGGGGGCGATCAAGAGGTAGTCGTTGAGGCGGTCGACCTTCACAGTTGCTATCATATAGTTAAAAAATAAAGCATATTGTTTGTTTACTAATCATATATGTTTTTTGCTATTATGTGTAATAAATAAAGTACATTGCTATTATTGAATAAAAAAGATTGTTGCTATTATGGATAAAAAAGGAAGTTCATTGTCTATATTTGTAAAAAAAATAGTATGTTGCTATTTTGGTTAACATATAATGTATGTTGTTATTATGGATAAAATCTAATGTGTGTTGCTATGTCGGAAAAAACTAGTACATTGTTAATATGAAAAGAAAATGAAGTATGTTTCAATATTTTTATAGGTAGAAGAGTTTCAACCATAAATGGACAGTTATGAATGGGAAAGAGAAGGGATGCCATAAAGGCAAAAACAACTTGCAGAAGACCAAATAGGCGAAATTATGAGACGTTTTTGTAACCCGACCGGCAATCCACCAAATTAATCTTAGTTTGTTGAAAACTTAATTATCATATGTGTTAAGGTTAAGGTCACGTTTGTCACTTAAGTTTTGAGTTTATGCTTATTTGGTCACTTAACTTCATTTAAGTTATAAAATGTCATTTAACTTGCGAATTTTGTTCCCAAATGGTCACTGTGACCTACAATAATATGTTACCATATTCTTTTAGGCTATTTAAGGTCACCGAACTTCTAGTTTTGGCTCTAAAATGCCACTTAACTTTTTTTGGGCTATAGTCACTAAACTTTTAGAATTGTGCCTATTCATTTATATATATATATATATATATATATATATATATATATATATATATATATATATATATATATATATATATATATATATATATATATATATATATATATATATATATATATATATATATATATATATATATATATATATATATATATATATATATTTGGAATTCATTTTTACATTTTCATTTTTATTTCACTTTCATATGTTTCTTACAATTTGTTTTTATAACTTTTTTTACTTCGTTTTTACATTTATTCACAATTCATTTTTATAACTTCACTTTTTACATCGTTTTCATTTTTTTCACAATTTATTTTTCTATTTCATTTTTAGTCCTTTTAATGTATTCTTTTAATACTTTTTTACAGCTTTAAATTTTCTTTATTTATATATGTTTGTTGTTTTGTAACTACATCTATTTAATATCCCAATTAGGTGCCAAATAACTAAGTTACAAGATTATTGATCTAATTAATAATATTTGAATTATCAATTTCTTAGACATCCAGTAATGTTATTGGATGCATAAGAACCTAATAATTCTAATGTTATCATTTAGATCAATAAATTTAAAACTTGGTTATTTTACACCTAATTGGAAAATTAAATAAATGAAGTTATAAAAACAAACAAACAAATAAAAAACAAAGTTGTAAACATGTATTTGGAAAAAACATGAAAACTGACTAAGAAATGTAGTAAAAATAGTTTGTGAAAAACCATGAAAATGTAGTAAAAAATCAAGTTATAAAAGCAAATTATGAAAAAACATGTAAAAAGAGAATTAAAGAATAAATTTATAAAAGAACTATAAAAAACTGACGAAATCAAAATAAAGTTGTAAAAATGAATTGTAAAAAATATATAAAAATGAATGGACACAGTTTATAAAGTTTAGTGACTAATTATAGCCCAAAAAAGTGCAATGACCTTTTATAGTCAAAACCGAAAGTTTTGTTACCTTAAATGGCTTTAAAAAATATGGTAACCTATTTTTACAGGTCATAGTGACCATTTCGTAACAAAATTTGCAAGTTAAATGATATTTTATAACTTAAATGAAGTTAAGTGACCAAATGAGCACAAACTCAAAACCTAAATGACCAAATATGACCTTAACCCTATGTTTTATTATGTTTGTGGTTTAGAAGAAATTAACTAGACATGTTGTATTGGATAATTTTAACATTCATGTTTATGAGGATTGTTGTTGAACTTGGAACTTTGTAGTGAGTAATGTATGGATCTTTATTTTGCAAAAAAAAACCTGGATTTTTTTATTTATATTGTAGTGGGGTTCGTTTTAATACTGATTTTTTATGGTAGGGTAGCGACGGAAAAACTACTGCAAATAAAAAAATTCGTCAGATTTTCGTCGCAAAATGCCGTCACGAAAGGCTCTCACTCAAACTCTGATGGAAAACATTTGTCGGAAATCACCACAACTTATTGTTGTAATGTCGTCGTATTCGTTCGACACTTATTTGTTGCAAATGTATTTGTCGAAACTCCATCGGAAATCACCCAATATTAGTTTGTCCTCATTTCGTCACAAATGTGTCTGTCATAAATCTGTCGGAAATTTGCGACGGAATATTCCGTTGCATTTTAGACACTATTTCGTCGGATAAGTTTCCTACACCCTCTTCCGACAGACTTCATTTCGTTGGTCCTTTGTCAGAATAATGTGACGGAATTTGATTACTCCGTCCGATTTTACCCAATTTTGTAGTAGTGTTTATTTTATGTTGCTTTTTTATCAAGCTTTAATTTTATCTTCAGTTTTTACTTTCAGCCCTTAATGATTGGCCAATCTATAAACTTACCTTTCTCACCTTGTAAAAGCAAGAAGATCTTGTTGGGTTTTCTTATGATTGAGAATTGAAACACGAGTTTTTACTTTAGTTGCTACTGTGGACGCATAGTTTTTTTAGGGTTATTTACAGAAAAGTCCCAATATTTTGGGAAAATTTACGATTTAGTCCTAAAGTTTTTTTTTGCACAAAATAACCCCCGAAACTGGCAATGTCACACAAATTGATCCTTTTGATCCGGTAACCGGTTATAAGCCGGTATACAAGGCTGATGTGGCATTAATAAGGTGATGTGGATGCGGATTCAATAAATGGGCATGGATCCTATTCGATAACGGGTATATATGACAACATTGAGTCATTTGAACCCTAATTCGCATACGCAAAAAAAAGATGGCGTCTTCTTCATCAGTTGGAAGCATGGGAACTAATGGATCACGAAGGCAAGTGGTAAGAGACAGGTGCTATTGTGAGATTCCAGTTGGAAAATGGATCTCATGGACTCCAGCTAATCCAGGCAGAAGGTTCGTCGGTTGTGCTAATTATCGTGATCAAGAAAAGGACTGCAGGTATTTTGCTTGGGTAGACCCCCCTCTACCAAACAAGTGGTACAGAGATCTCATTGAATATTTTCACAACAATGGCAATGTGATTCACCTTGGAATGGCTGGAGAAGTCGTGGAACAACAAGCTGCACAGGAACCTGGAGGTGGAATTGTAGGTGGAAGTTTGAAAGTATTTTTTGTTGTTTGTTGGTTTGTAATTTTCTTTGCTCTGTGTAACTAATGTTAGTAGGTTCTGTGTTTGGATTGTAGTTATGTTGGGTATAAGTTAGGGGTAATGTGTTTGGATGGTAGTCTTTTGATTGGGATGGTAGTCTTTTGTAAGTATGTTGCTAAAACAGAGTAGTCTTTTGGTTGGGATGGTAGTCTTTTGTACTGAATTACCAAGTGTATGTATGGAATCAGCTTTGTATGTATGGAATCAATGGAATCAGCTTTATATGTTTGGATGGTAGTATTTTGTAAGTATGTTGCTAAAACAGAGTAGTCTTGAGTCATTCCTTCTGTCTCAGCAGCAACATCCTGTATTAAGATGAATATAACATAAAAAGTTAGTGGTTATATCAGTGGTTACAACTAAATAAACTTAAGTATAAAGTGAGTATCATACAACAGTTAAATCAATCTCCACAGGCACTTCCTTTATTCCTACAAATTCAAGAAGACCCTTGTGTTGATCACTAATTACACACATACCCCTTCCACCCTCCAATCCATGGTCCTCTTCAACAAGTTCTAAGAACCATTTCCAGTTATTCTTGTTCTCAACTTCAACAACAGCCCAGGCTATAGGATACACCTGATTGTTAGCATCCCTACCGATTGCAGTTAAGAGTTCACCCTTGCATTGTCCCTTCAAGAAAGATCCATCCAACCCAATTACCCTACGACATCCTTTTTTCCATCCCTCTCTAATTGCATTAAAACATATGTACATTCTATGGAAAGTTGTGGTTTGATCAGGGTTAAGAGTAACTGATATCCTAACTGTACTGCCTGGATTGGATCTCTATAATTCATGTCCGTAATCCCATACCCTTGCATAATGGTCACTCAATTTCCTATTAATTAATGACAAAGCCCTCATCATTGCTCTATAGCATTTTGCCCATGAGATTTGGCAATGAAATTTTCCTTGTATAATTGCCTGCATCTCCTTGCACTTCAGGTTAGGTTTCCTGATCAACTCCTTCACAAATTGCCTTGCTAACCATGTTGGATTCATAAGCTTCGAGTTGTTATAATTCCTAACACATGTGTGCAGGTCTGTAATCTTTTTTATCTGGAATGACCTTTCGGTACTCATCCAAGAGGCCCTAACCATGAATGGGCAATGGTGTTTCTTTGGATCACTGGCACATATAGCCACTAGTCTAACAGTATCACACTTTTTGAAACGAATCTCATAGCCCTTACTAATGGCATAGTTGGTTAAACACAATTTCAGTTGCTGTGGGGATTCATACCTTTCACCAAACATTGGCTTCATTAAGTTCCATTTCACATTGGGGTTGTGTGTCGAGTACGCAAAATCGTCATCACTATCTTCCTCATAGTCACTATCCACTTGCAGTTCTTTCTTTTTCTGTTGACCTTCCTCCTTGTCGTCCTCTTCCTCTTTCTCAAAAACATGCTCATCTCCATCGTTATCTGCATCTTCCTCTTCACAAATACTATTCAGAAACTCATCTTTGCATCTAGAAATTTGTTTCCTTGTGAAGTACTCATCAAGCTGCACGTCGATTAGCTCCAAATCCTGGAGCTCTTCTGTTGAAAATACGATGACTGATCTCCACGAGTAAGGTTTTTAAGCCGATTACTGTGTGACAGATATGTATTTTGTCTATAATATGCGGAATAAATAAAAGTTGCGGAATAAATATAAAGCGGAAAACTAAACTAGACAGTATTTAAATAGACAGAAAGCGGTAAATAAAGTAAATGTTACGAGTTAGAGGTTAGATGTAATAAACGCCATTATCAACGATAAAGTGTTTTTACAATAAATAAAAAGGTTAGAAGTTAGAAGTTAGAAGTTAGAAGTTAGATGTCTCGGTTAAATACAGTCCTCATATGTTTTTGTTGTCAAGGTTCAATTCGGATGTATTGGATATTTGGTACAGTTGATTTATAACAGTTTGAATAAATCAATAACGACACAAATAATTTCAAAAGAACTTATCGATAGCTGATTAAGATGGCGTTTTCTTTGAAGCGTCGATTCTCGTTCTTTACGGTAGGATGAGGTTTGGTAGTTTTTGGTGTTTGGTGAAATGGGTTTTTGGTGTCGGTTTAATTGAGATGCATGGGGTTTTTATGGTTTAGTTTTCGTGTATGTATTTGGTAGTGGGTGTGTAGGTTTTGTAGTTTGGTATTCGGGTTGAGGTTGTTTAGAGGTTTGAAGTTTGGTGTCGGGTAGAGGTTTTGTTTGGTGTCGGGTAGAGGTTTTGTTTGGTGTCGGGTAGAGGTTTTGTATGGTGTTGGGTAGAGGTTTTGTTTGGTGTCGGGTAGAGTATGGGTGTAGCGGTTTTGTTTGGATGTGGATTTTCTTTGGTTGAAAAGAGTTTTCTAGAGAGTTTTGGCAGGATTTTTGCTCTTTGGACGTGGGATAATCTTGATGTATTGGTGCTTGAATGGGTATGGTGTGGTGTAAGGTTTTTTTGCACAAGAATGGCAAGAGGTTTGCATCTTATTTATAGTCACTGAACACAGGCATCGCGTCGCGACCACCCTTGCCGTCGCGTCGCGAGGGTGCGTCACCGTGTTGCTTTTGGTCGGCCACTGGTTAGTGCGTTAGGTTGGTAGTCTCGCGATCATGGAGTGGTTGGTGTCGCGTCCAGGCTCTTCGCGTCGGGGGTCTTCGCGTCGCGACCACCATCTCCGTCGCGTCGCGATCGCTGTGTAGTTTTGGTCTTCTGCTTTGCTTCTTCTTCACGTCGCGACCACTATGTCTGTCGCGTCGTGATTGCTGTAGCAGTGTGATATTTTGTATTTTGCTCTTTGGTTTGTAGCGTTACTTCCTCAGGTTTGGTTGATCTCGAATTTACGCAATCTGAAATAAACTGTTAATAAAAACATTTCGACTTATTTCAGTGATGGTCACATAAAAACATAAAAAACATTATTCAACAATTTCCCCCTATGTGATCATTAATGAAATGAGGAGAAAAATGTTTGATTGAAATTCTTGAAATTTGGATAAGACATTTATAAAACCATATCACTTGTTTTGAAAGAGTGTGACTAGATTTTACCTATGTTTTGAAAAATGTTTGTCAAGAATATTTGATTCTGAATCAAAGTCTCGAGTTCGATTATCAAAAGGTTTTTGTATATGTATTTTCATAATATTCCTTAAGATTTTATAGCATTTATAAGGACGACAAGTGATCTTAATAGGTCGATTCAGATGAACGCTCATAGGTATAACTCACACTTGACTGAGGTGTTTGTTTGTTCTGGGTGCAGAACGGGTGTATAATCACTAATGATGAGTGATATCTCTCAGTTTGAAGGTGTTGACTTATGCTTACTGTGGATTTATACCTATATACGTTAGTTACTTGGTCTTCATATTAGATAATCAATCACATAAGACTGGTTTCGGCATTACTTAGAGGGTTTCTTCATTCATGCCATTGATGTTCACTCTCTCTCCGTCGGGAAATACATGTAGAGGGGTTTAGAAATATTCATAGTGCAGTTTGCAACTAAGAATATTCAATTATGAAGGCTACAGTATCCCGGTAAATCATCGGTTTTTGAAAAATGTTTGTTTGGAAAGTTTTGAGAGATGTCTGTCTTGATGGATTGTTGTTGTAAATCTTCTTTTTCTTTCTTTGGTGAAGTGTTCACCTTTGTTTATATCTTTTCTTGATTTGTGCGAATACACATTGTGTAAAAGATATCTGATGTGGTTACCAAATGTGATTTGTTGACAGTATTTGTTGGATGTGACTTTGTCGTTTCTTCATTTGTCAGATTTGTTATGCCAGATGATGAAGCTTTTCTTTGAAGTGGTTTGATTGAGGATAGGGATAGGTGATATAAAAGACAGTTTGTCTGATGATGAAGCTTTTCTTTGTATCGTCCCTGGTCATCTTGATATCTAAGCAAAAATGAGACTAGCATCACGGTATAAGAGTATAAATCCTATAAGTCATAATGAAAACACCTTTGCTCACAGAAATGAATTCCACTTAGCATTTAAAGACGAGGCACAAATTCTCACATGGGTTTGGTTTTCATCTGAATCTCCTGATCTTATGTCCCTTAATAGATAAAATCGTTATAATTGAAATAAATTCAAAGGGAATAGGAGAATGTACATAACACAAATGTTTGAAATTTGAACCTTCTCTTTAATTAAGAATCAATATAACTGAGAACATTCATCGAGCATAAGTATCTGAAAATTTAGTCAAGAAGATATTAATCACATGGTTTTGTAAAAACTTTTAAAAGGATAAAACTTTATTCAATTTTTTTTTTTTTGTGATTTTTGATTTTGTGGATGTTTTTGAAAAATTTGGTTATTTGAATGTTTTTGGTAAATTTCGGTTTGGGGGTGAGAATGGGGTAACGAGAGTTCCCCCATAAATGATGCACTGGGATCATTTTGGATAGGTAGATTGGGATTGTTTAAAGAGGAATTTGGTTTTGGTGGTTCTCCCATAAATGATGCATTGGGATCATTTGGACAGGTGGATTGGGGTGTTTTAGGAGGGTTCTGGTTTTGGTGGTTCCCCCTCGACTGGATCCGCATCATTTTGGTTTGATTATGAAGTTTCTGCATCGGAGGTAGTGTGGGTTTGAAGTCTTGTAGAAGGCTATGGTTTGTTGTCATATGCTTGGAACGGCCACTATCGATATACCATGTATCATCCTTGGGCTCTCCAACATAAAGTACCTGCAATTAGACAGAAAGTTTAGGTACCCAAACCATGGTGGGTCCTGATTTGTTAATGGTTTTCGGTGATTTGAAATCATTATGGTTTCTGTTATTTGGACGAAGTGGTTGAGGCTTGATTTGACTTATCAGATTTTCCCAATTTAAGATTTGTTTTTGAAAACCTGTCATTTGAAATGGTCTTTGATTTTGTGAAAGGTATCTTATATGTGAAGATCTGTTTGATAACCTTTCTTTGTATCTGGGATTTTGATGATTTTGGAAAACATTATGATGATGGAATGGAGTTTTGTGAAATGATGGTTTCTGAAAGTTCCCTGAGAGATTGAAGTTTATCTCTTGAAAGCGATTTTGAATTGGTTTTTGAAACGGTTTTTGTTTTTGATTAAAGGTTTGTTTTTGTGGCAAGAAGGCTGGTTTCAATGGTTTCTTTTGGGTTTGGTGGGTTGAAGACCTATTAGTGAAAGATCTTTTGGAAACAGTGAAATCAGTATCATCTGGATTACAGTTGATAACTGTTTCGTCGTCTGAATTTTCCTCATTAACAGATGTGGATATATCTGTTAGAGTTGATTCAGAGTTTTCACTGTTAGTCCTGGTTTCTTGTTTGGCTTGTTCGATTTCGAAGGATTCTCTTCCTAATCCAGGTCTGTAATTCGTATCGATTTTGCCAGATCCTAAGGATGTTGCTTTGATGAAAATATCATCACTTAGCTTTCTAGCAAGATTGATAGAATCCAGTTTTCCTTGAAATCTTTGATTCTCGGATTCAAGAAGTTTGATTTGTTTTGAAGAATCATCTAGTTTTAGAATCAAACTAGTGTTTTTGTCAGTTAAATCTTGAATTTTTAGTTTTAACCGAAGGACATCTATTTCTAAGGCATCTTTTATTTCAGATGGAAAAACAGATTGATTTTTTATTTCTAAGTCCTTTTTTTGTTTTAGAGCTTCATTTAATTGATCTAAGACGTGATTATATTCTTCTGATTTTCGTTTGACGTCTCTTTCAAGTTTGTCTCTAGTCATTGTTGATTCTCCAAATCTGAGTTGCAAGGTTTGTAATTCAGATTTGCAGATATCAGATTTGACTATTGTGTCATGATATAGTTTGAGATCAGCTTTCAAACTGTTCTCAATCTTAGTCATGTGGGACTCAAATGGTGTTCTTGAAAGACCAATTTCTGAGATCATAGACCATACCTGATCGATGACATATAGAGCTCTTGAATAGATTGTGGAAGACATTTTTGGGTTGTTTTTTTTTTTTTTTTTTGTTTTGTTTTTTTTTTTAAATTTTTTTTGTTTTGAAAGGATTTTGAACAAGTGATATTAAAATGAAATTTTTAAGGAAAACTTATTGGTGGTTTATAAAAACGCTACACAATAGTTTTCGACAAAAATTTCAGACTAAATCACACGAGCTCTGATACCAATTGTTGAAAATACGATGACTGATCTCCACGAGTAAGGTTTTTAAGCCGATTACTATGTGACAGATATGTATTTTGTCTATAATATGCGGAATAAATAAAAGTTGCGGAATAAATATAAAGCGGTAAAACTAAACTAGACAGTATTTAAATAGACAGAAAGCGGTGAATAAAGTAAATGTTACGAGTTAGAGGTTAGATGTAATAAACGCCATTATCAACGATAAAGTGTTTTTACAATAAATAAAAAGGTTAGAAGTTAGAAGTTAGATGTCTCGGTTAAATACAGTCCTCATATGTTTTCGTTGTCAAGGTTCAATTCGGATGTATTGGATATTTGGTACAGTTGATTTATAACAGTTTGAATAAATCAATAACGACACAAATAATTTCAAAAGAACTTATCGATAGCTGATGAAGATGGCGTTTTCTTTGAAGCGTCGATTCTCGTTCTTTACGGTAGGATGAGGTTTGGTAGTTTTTGGTGTTTGGTGAAATGGGTTTTTGGTGTCGGTTTAATTGAGATGCACGGGGTTTTTATGGTTTAGTTTTCGTGTATGTATTTGGTAGTGGGTGTGTAGGTTTTGTAGTTTGGTATTCGGGTTGAGGTTGTTTAGAGGTTTGAAGTTTGGTGTCGGGTAGAGGTTTTGTTTCGTGTCGGGTAGAGGTTTTGTTTGGTGTCGGGTAGAGGTTTTGTATGGTGTTGGGTAGAGGTTTTGTTTGGTGTCGGGTAGAGTATGGGTGTAGCGGTTTTGTTTGGATGTGGATTTTCTTTGGTTGAAAAGAGTTTTCTAGAGAGTTTTGGCAGGTTTTTTGCTCTTTGGACGTGGGATAATCTTGATGTATTGGTGCTTGAATGGGTATGGTGTGGTGTAAGGTTTTTTTGCACAAGAATGGCAAGAGGTTTGCATCTTATTTATAGTCACTGAACACAGGCATCGCGTCGCGACCACCCTTGCCGTCGCGTCGCGAGGGTGCGTCACCGTGTTGCTTTTGGTCGGCCACTGGTTAGTGCGTTAGGTTGGTAGTCTCGCGATCATGGAGTGGTTGGTGTCGCGTCCAGGCTCTTCGCGTCGGGGGTCTTCGCGTCGCGACCACCATCTCCGTCGCGTCGCGATCGCTGTGCAGTTTTGGTCTTCTGCTTTGCTTCTTCTTCACGTCGCGACCACTATGTATGTCGCGTCGTGATTGCTGTAGCAGTGTGATATTTTGTATTTTGCTCTTTGGTTTGTAGCGTTACTTACGTCGTTTTTGAGTACTTCTATTCCTCCTTCTACCACCTCTTTCATGAACCTTAAGACATAGTATCCACATTCGGTGCTTACTCGTTGACGAGGGCACTAAACAATTACATAATAGTTGATTAGCCAAAACCAGGTTAAAGGTGCAATTCATTATAATGGATTAGGTGCTCACCACAACATTGATCCAAGTGATTTTAACCCTTTTGATGGATCCTATTTGGGTGGAATACAAGACCATTGCCCTACAAAAATTTTATGAAATATATCAAATAATATAATATAATGTTTCGATAATTAATATTACTTACATTTCAATCATTTCCTTCAGTTTTGGATCGACATTGGCAGGCCCATCGGAATCCAGATAATAGCAAGTGGTAGTCTCCATATCTAGAACGGCCAACACCCAATGTCCTCTATAACACCCAAAAACTAGATTAATTAAGTAAACAGATTCACATGTTAAATCAAAACAGATGAAGTCAAATGGAAAGTCTAACCCAAGATTATAAGGCATTAATACGATATGATTGTCCTTTCTTGTCGCCAACCGATCTACAATGAATCTACTTGCATCATCTCCTTTTACAAATTTTTCTCCACGTCCATCTCTAGAGATTGCACTTGGGCTAACAAAACATATTCCATAATGTCTTCTTGGCCCATTCTTGATTTGCTCATACAGGTATCTGGTAGACATAAAAAAACTAAATTGATTAAATAAAGAATTTAACAAACAGTAATTTAAATTAATATTAACCACTTACATCATGTAACAAGTTATGATAGGACCACCCAGTTTATCCAATGTAAAAATCACTTGAAAATCCTCCCAATTTATATAAGTGTAACTCCCATAACCAAATAGTTCGTCCTCACATTGCACTTTCAGAGACTCTGCCTTTGAAACTTGTTTATCAACCATGTTTGTAGTCATTTCCAAAACACGGTTATTTTCAACTCTTATCCTTGTATTCAGTTGTGCTCTTGTCCTCATCCTTTCCATGATATCTGCATGTAAATTTCCACATGTAAATTTATAAGATGGAAACTCACACCATATTCATATATTAAAATAACTAAAATCATATGAAAAAATAAATTTAAATAAAAAGTGATTTAATTTGATCAGGGGGGTGTTTGATTATGTTTATGTTTTGTTTCATAAACAGGTATACATCTCACATCTTACCATTTCCATTAAACTTACCATTTTGGTGTTTGATTATGTTTATGTTTTGTTTCATAAACATGTATACATCTCACATCTGTTAAGAACCAAAACTGTTAGGGACGAAAACTGTCAAGGACCAAAACTGTTGGGGACTAAAACTTTCAAGGACCAAATATGTTAAGGGACTAAAACAGTGTAGAACCAAATCTGTTAAGAACCAAAACTGTTAGGGCTGAAAACTGTCAAGGACCAAAACTGTTAGGGACTAAAACTTTCAAGGACCAAATCTGTTAAGGGACCAAAACTTTTAAGGACTAAAACTGTCAAGTCCCAAGTAGCATACACAGTTCCATTATAAAGAATCAAAAATGTCCAGATCGAAACATTTCTGTCCCAAGTAGCATACACTGTTCCATTATAAAGAATTAAATATGTTAGGGATAAAACTGTCCAGAACCATACAGTTTTGTCCTAAGTAGTCTTGACTTTCTTTGACTGGGTTTATTAGCATACACAGTTCCATTATAAAGAATCAAAACTGTTAGTGTGTCGATTATAGCATTAGACTTTCATTACTTTGTTCTTTTATAGCAACCTAGAATTAAATGTTTTTATAGTAACCATAGCAAAACAGCCTAAATGGTAGAAATAACAAAGTATTTATGTTTTGAATGTGATGAAAAGACGGTTGATTTTCAGAACTGTTATGAGTTGGAGTTACAATATTTATGTTTTAAACAGATTTTTCATTGTTTTTCTTTCTCTTCTTTGTTTGAATGCTCAGTCTGCTTTTAAATTTTAACCATATTTGGTGTTTGGATTCAATATGCTTTCTTGAATATATTGTTACCCATAATCAGAGTTAATTCTTCACATATAATAACAAACTACTTATAATTTCATACCTTAGTGAGGGGTTCAAGAACACTCAAAGCATTCCTTTGCAGCTTCACTTCAACTCCATTTTTCAAAACCTATATGTGAAAAAAAAAAGTGTTGAACTATACAATTAGAACATCATCTTCATCCATTACCGAATTTGACTGGAAATCCAATTTAGATAAAGAAATTTCAGCCTTATTAGATCCAACAGGAATCAATTTCAATTCCTGCTTCTCAAGATTTTGTTCTTGCTTCTTATCAGTAGCCGAATCTGATAAAATTGCTCAACACTTTAAGTATGACAGCAAATACACATAGACAATCCGAAATCGGAAACAATAAAAAATTATACTTCAATCAGTAAAGTGAAAAACGTAGATAGGCATAGACAATCAGAAATCAGAAACAATAAAAATTTAGACTTCAACAAGGACCAATCGATAAAATCGATTGAAGATAGTGTAAAAAATTAGATTTCAACAAGTGAAAACCCTTAGGGTTGAAATACGGTGTAAACCAATTGACGATATGCTGAAATCGATTGACGACCAATCGACTGAAATCGATTGACGACCAATCGACTGCAACGAAACCGATGAAAGTGAAAACACTTAGTGTTGAAACACATACCTCATTAGTCGATTACATCTTACAGAGAGAAATGACAACGATGAGGGAGCAACAAAGACCTAGTTATCGATTTCATCTTAGGGTTGAAACAAATACCTCATTAGTCGAAAACCTAGTTGTCGATCCATCCTCTGAGTCCGTGAGAAGCGAGAATGGCAAGGTAGCGACAATCGACTGAAACGAAACCAATGAAAAGTGAAAACCCTAGCTGCGCCAATCGCGAGAAAAGGTGAGAATGGAAGCGGGAAGAAGGAAATAGTGAAGGGAATACGCTCGATAGAATTGGCCAGATATTAAAACACGACATTGCTATTTTTTAATGACATACAATTTACGTCAAGTATCCTCCGTGTTTTTTTAATTTTTTGGTTATGACACTAAAATACGACATACATTTTTGTATGTCGTAAATATACTAAATAGATGACACATATCTACGACATACCATTATATATGTCATAGAATCTTCTGATTTTAGAAAAGATGACATTTTTTTATAACATACAGTTTTTTGTGTCATAATATCAGTGTGTGTCATAGTTCGTATGTCATTAAAAGCCTATTTTCTAGTAGTGCTTGTATACCGGCTTATAACCGGTTACCGGATCAAAAGGATCAATTTGTGTGACATTGCCAGTTTCGGGGGTTATTTTGTGCAAAAAAAAAACTTTAGGACTAAATCGTAAATTTTCCCAAAATATTGGGACTTTTCTGTAAATAACCCTTTTTTTTAATGGTTCGTACTTTTCACAATGTGCGTGGAATTTTGTAAATTAATGGAAAGGACTGAGTACAATGTTTACATGACCTATACAAAACTTTCAAGAGGATATGTTGCATATATCTAGATATTAGAGGACGCATCCAATGGTAGGTTTCATGCACCCACTTCAATGGTGCAACTTGGCACATTATGGAGAGCTTGAGGTTCAAAACTTGCTTGATTAGTGTCATGTGCATTTTCTGGGAATACCGGACGAGTGTCGGCATCCAACGAAGTTTTCAGCTTTACAACATCGATGATTTTCTGATCTCTATATTCTGGGAGTTTTTGCTCCGCCAGTTCAGTGACCTTCTCTTCACATTTATAAATTTTTTCGTCTATTACAGGCTTTTTGTTTTTGTATACAAAGTATAGAATCATTTGAATGATACCAAAAGTGAATCCAAGTACATTTGGGATCTGTATAAGATAGTATAAAGAAACTCGTTAGATAAAAAGATAGCTAACTTTCTTAAAGAGTAACATACAAAAGATCATTGCGTTGTTTGTATTATATCATACCGCAATATTAAAATCATCAAGAAGTAGGCCATAAAAGAACCACATAACAGCGCTAAGGGTGAGCGCTACTGATAGTTGTATTGGCATGTACTCTACGCTTTTTGTTTTAATCACTTGTCGCTGAAAAATGATATGAATATACATATTAAGATATTTCACCATGTGAAATGCAAAGAAAAAGGGAGTCTTCTGTCAAAACTTAAATAAAAATTTCAATGTATATACGTACCAGAACTCCCAAAGGTGCTACAAAAACACATAACGAAAACACAAGGCAAATCCATCCAACTATCACGCCACGGGTCACTCCACTTGCAAAGAAC
Source organism: Cichorium intybus (assembly GCA_023525715.1). Taxonomy (NCBI): domain Eukaryota; kingdom Viridiplantae; phylum Streptophyta; class Magnoliopsida; order Asterales; family Asteraceae; genus Cichorium; species Cichorium intybus. Next base: position 49,312,774 of record CM042011.1, read on the forward strand.
TGAGTCAGGACAACAATCAATCCAAACCCGACAACTATTAGCAATACGATTAGCTTCAGACTCTCCATCTGCAAAACCAAGTTTTTTTTCTGTGTTAATTTCTTCCAAAATGATAACTGTGATCATTAAGTTTTATTGTGAAGTAAAGATTAGCACATACCCGAGCCTTCCTTGGTGCATAGAAGAGAAAGAAACCAATGTACAAGGTTTCGATGATGCACCCTAATGAGGAGTTAATGGTGATGATGTGGAAGTTTCCTTCAAATATCAACTTTGGATGGTAGAAATTTTGGCTAATTCATGGTTGGTGAATGGTTGGTGTAGGATTGTTATTGTCAAATATGGCATGTAACATTTTCCTATAAATAGCTATCAAGATTACACCACAAAATGTACCTCAAAAACACATTTCATCTTTTCTCTCTTATACTCATACAAATATATCTTTGATATATTTGTTCTTTCCTCTTTTCTTTATCTCTGTAAACACTACGTATTATAGTGAATTGGTTCTCGGCTTCCTCCGCCCGTGGTTTTTTCCCGATTTGGGTTTTCCACGTAAATCCTCGTGTCTCTATTTTATTTACTTCATTCGTATTTCGTTGTGATTATTACCGTTTGATAATTTTGATCCTATTCCGCATTGAGCTAATATTGTCTAAAGTCAATTCGGATCCATCGTATTTTACAACAATTGGTATCAGAGCATCCGGGTTTTGATATTAGCTTGTCGGGATCATTTTATCAAGTAATTAATCATGTCTTCGGTGAAATACGATATTCCGCTGCTGGATCGAAATACCCGATTTCCGCTGTGGCAAGTAAAGATGAGAGATATTCTCATTCAGATGGATCTCCACAGAGCACTGTTAGGAATGGAGAAAATGCCGGCAGCTTGGTCGACTGAGGAAAAGGAAATGAAGGATTTGAAGGCGTCGTCGCAGATCTGTCTGCATCTATCCAACGACGTTCTCCAAGATGTACTGAAAGAGACATTTGCGGTGACTCTCTGGCTAAAGCTCGAACCGCTACTAATGACAAAAAGCTTGCCAAACAAGCTATACCTGAAGCAACGACTCTTCAACCTCAAGATGGGCGAGGGAAGTTCTTTATCTGATCACCTCTCTACTTTTAAAGAGCTTGTAGGAAATCTGGAAAATATGGACGTCAAATATGAAGTTGAAGATTTGGCGCTATTTTTATTATCATCACTCCCAGATTCCTATGATCACTTTCGTGATACCATTATCTATAGTCGAGACACTCTTGTCTTGAATGAGATAATGACCGCTCTTGATTCAAAAGAAAAGATAAAGCAGATTATTAGTGGCAGCAGCAACGATTCAAAAGCCGAAGGTCTCAACATTAGAGGGAGACCCAACGAGAGAGGTAATTATTCACAAAACCGATCTAGATCTAAGTCCAAAGGCAAGCGCAAGTATTGTAATTATTGTCATAAAAAGGGACATATGATCGATGAATGTTACAAGTTGAAAAACAAGGAAAAGGAGAAGGCAACCATGAATGGTAAACCAACAGGTACTACCGTAGAAGCTGATGTAGCCGAAACCGGTTCCGATGGCGAGCTTCTATCCGTTTCAGACTTCGGTTTAATTACCATGAGCGAGTGGGTTCTTGATTCTGCATGTACTTTTCATATGAGCTCCAACCGGAGTATTTTTCATACATATGAAAATGTTAACCAAGGACATGTCTTGATGGACAACGATACTTCGTGCCGTATTATTGGACATGGTACAATCAGGTTCCGCATGTTCGATGGTGTTGTTCGAACAATTGAAGATGTGAAGCATGTCTCCGGTCTTAGGCGAAATTTACTATCTCTCGGTACTTTTGAGAAAAAAGGTTACGAGTTTCTCGGCAAACACGGGAAGGTCCATATTTTCAAAGACGGTTCGACTGTCATCCGAGGAGTTCGAAGATCCGCGAACCTTTACATTATGGACGGACAAGTTATTTATGGACGGATAAGTTATTTCTGGCGAAGCCTCGGTTAGTTCTAAACCCCTCTCCAACGTTGATCATTCTCGCCTATGGCATCTCAGGCTCGGTCACATGTCTGTAACGCCCCGATTTCCGGTACGTGTCTTACATTTAAAGATTCGAAATAATCTAGATTTATTAATAACAATGATAATAGAAATAATAATAATAATAATAATAATAATAATAATAATAATAATAATTAAATAATATCGGGTTAATTATTAATTTATAAAGGGTTAGGACTTGGATTGTAAGATTCAATGGATTTTGGGGTTTAAATGGTAAATTTTGGACTAGAGGTTTGAGGGTTTTAAGATTTAGGGATCATTTTTTCCATTATGACAAACTTTGATTAATTGCCGTGGGTTTTATACTCAGCCCTTGCGGCTGCTAAAAAGGATGTAATTTCCTTTAAGTTTCTTCATTCGATCTTTAGGAAAAGATAAACAATCGGAACCCTAATATTATTCACTAGTACGGCCCGAAGTAGAAACAGTGGCGGCGAGAAGTCTGAGCTGGAAAAGATTGAGGAAGGTCTGAGGAGTAAGGCACGGCTGTGGTGATTCGAGTGGTGCCTGTATTCAGAGGAAGAGGCTCGTGTTAGTGATCTTTGATGAACCCTTGGTAAGCTTCCCTTCGTTCCTGTTTTCTTTCTCTACTCTTCACAACCATCACCACCTTATGCCGCCATCTTAGCCACCAGAAAACACCACCGCCTCCCATGGTGGTGGCTGTTTATTAACTCAAGGAAAAGACATACAGGTGTGTGTCTATGTGTAGGTGCTGTAAGATCAGGCCATGAGTTTGTTTAGAACAAATGACAGCCCTAGATTCTTTTGAGTTTCTATGATTTCATGTGAAGTTTCAATTGTATTTAGTTTTGATTTTGTCATGGGAATTGAATTATTTCGTATAGGACCTGTTAAGGGATGTTAAGAGACCATTATCAAGCCGTGAAGTTGTTTCTCTAAATCACTTGATGGATTAAGAGACTTGTTATCCTTATAAGAGTCAAATGAGATTTTTATGTGTTTTTCTGCAATCTGCCACTGGATTGTAAAAATCATATAAAAGCGTATAAAAATCGTAAAACTGCAATACCATTGCCCATAGTTCACATTTTGAGTCTGTAATCTTCCTGTAAAATCTCAGAACCTAATTCCTTCTGTAGCTATTTTGTTCCTGGTACGTTTTAAGGGTTGGTCAGAAAACTATAATTCTGGATAGCCTGTACCATTTCAGTCATAAAAGTGAATTGGCAAATGATCTAGACTTGGGGCTTATGTCCCTGGAATCCTAAGAAAATATAGTTTACCCCTGTAAAGTAGCTTGTCTTAATTCCTTTATTTGAGTATATAAATTTGGTCACAATCAGAACACAAAATCTGGGAAAAAGTTGAATCTGAAGTTGTTAATCTTTTAGTGTAGTAATTGTACACTACTATTATATTGATTATGGGAATTGTTATTTTAGGCAAGAAGGAGTGAAGTGGGATACCTTTGTGACTCAGTGACTTTGTGTGTGGACTTATACTTTTACGGTGAGTTCTTTCACTCCGTTTGACTTCATTATGTATTTGTTATTCTGTGTGGTTGTGTTACTTACTATTTTGAGTAGGTTTTATTTTAGTATCATAAATATGTATGTGCACTTGGGCAGAGGGACTTATTTCTCTCGGGCCGGGGGCAGAGAGGCTTGTTTCTCTCGGGCCGGGGGCAAAGAGACTTGTTTCTCTTGGGCCGGGGGGCAGAAGGACTTGTTTCCTTCGGGCCGGTTATCTTATTGGAGCTAGCTACTCCTACTTTCCATTCATAGCGAGTACTGATCTGTTCATTGGTTAGCGGGTTATTGAAATATATATATATATATATATATATATATATATATATATATATATATATATATATATATATATATATATATATATATATATATATATATATATATATATATATATATATATATATATATATATATATATATATATATTTTGTATATTGTTTGGATTTGGGATAGTAAATGCTAATGTGGTTGGATGTTAGTGTTAGAATTCACTAAGCTTTGTGCTTACCCTTACCCTTAACATTTTGTTTAGGTACTGATGGGCCGAGGAGTTGAATACACACACACCCGAGGATCATTTATATATCTATATCATACTATAAACCATATATAAATTACAACCCCTAATGCATGTTTGTCTTAATTTTTAAGACAGTACACAATTTAATACACACTTTACAAATTATTATACCTACCTTACAATTTTATTATGCATTAGTAAATAAAAAAACAATAAATTCAGTCATATTTTACAATTACACGCGTGTGTCTGTTGCCCAAAACAAAAAATACAGTGTAGCCCAAAACAAAAAAAAACACTCTCTGACTACCCAAATGCTCTAAACAAGTTATCGAGAAACCCAAATGCTCCCAACATTAGGTTCCGCCTTCCTCTAACGAAGTTACAAGCAGCTACCGCCGCCGCCGTCTTCTCCGGCAGCCGCCGTCTTCTCCGGCCGCCCCCATCTGCTCCAGCCGCAACTACCATTTACCCCCTCTACCGGCCGGCGCCACCACCAACATACCTTCTCACCGTTTTCGGATCCAGTGAGCATTTCGATCTAGCCATCACCGCCGTCTTCTCCGGCCGCCCCCATCAGCGCCAGCCGCAACAACCAGTTACCCCATCTACCGGCCGTTGAATATGCACCAACACACCTTCTCACCCTTTTCAGATCCATACTAAATTTCGATCTACCCATCACCTCTCCGATCTATCCATCCACACTCCGATCTAGCAATCACCACTCCAATCTAGCCTTCACCACCCCGCCACAATCCGATTCAGTCAACATCAGTCGCCATCGCTTCCCGGCCGCCAACCTCCGATGAAGAACCCTTCGATCTACCCGTTTTCGGACCACTCCCGACAAGCACCATTCGATCTACCGTCTTCCCGTCTTCCGAACAATGCCTCCCGATCCGGTCAACAGCAGTCGCCATCGCTTCCCGGCCGCCAACCTCCGATGAAGAACCCTTCGATCTACCCGATTTCGGACCACTCCCGACAAGCACCATTCGATCTACTGTCTTCCCGTCTTCCGAACAATGCACCACCAGTCGCCATCCGATGAACAACCAGCAACCCAACCGAACGACGCACCACAATTGGCGATCCAGGCACCACCACTACCGTCTTCCCGTCTTCCAAATCGAGAATCAACCCTCTCTCTTTTTCTATCTCCGATTCGAGAACCAAGCAATCGCTATTGCTCGCCATCCGCTATTGCTCGGCATCGATTGCTACATCGGTATCATACTATACTCGATCTTACCAGGGGATGGTAAGTTTTCAATTGGTTTTCAATTTTGTACACTATAGCCACCGATGAAAACGGATACCCATTGATGAAAACGGATCAGAACTTTTTTCATTTGGTTTTCAATTTTTTGCAGGAAACCCATTGATGAAAACGGATCAGAAACGTGAATAACATGGATGAAAACAGTTTTCATTTGGTTGTCAATTTCATTTGGTTTTCAATTTTTACATTTGGTTATCATTTGGTTGAATCTGGTCATTGTCATTGTGAATGCATTTTTTGCCATAAATAAGTTGAATCTGGTCATATTATAGCATCATACTTATCTTTTTTGATTCTATTATAGCATAGTAATATTTTTTGGTCAAACTCATTATTGTAATATACATTTTCATCCTCCTTAATTAATGTAATATGTATCTAATTTTAACTTTGTTTTTCTATTTACAGATGCCAGGAGTTCGAATTTCTACAACAGGTTTTCTCAAACCTTTTCACGGTAATATATATTCATTATTTTTCATGGTTTTTGCCATAAGGTGTTTGCATGTTTGTATTTTTTTTTAGTAAATAAGTTGAATCTGGTCATTGTCATTGTGAATGCATTTTTTGCCATAAAGAAGTTGAATATGGTCATATTATAGCATCATACTTATCTTTTTTGTTTCTATTATAGCATTGTACTATTTTTTGGTCTAACTCATTATTGTAATATACATTTTCATCCTCCTTAATTAATGTAATATGTATATAATTTTAACTTTGTTTTTCTATTTACAGATGCCAGGAGTTCGAATTTCTACAAGAGGTTCTCTCAAACCTTTTCACGGTAATATATTTTCATTATTTTTCATGGTTTTTGCCATAAGGTGTTTGCATATTTGTATTTTTTTTATTAGTAAAGAAGTTGAATCTGGTCATTGTCATTGTGAATGCATTTTTTGCCATAAAGAAGTTGAATCTGGTCATATTATAGCATCATACTTATCTATTTTGTTTCTATTATAGCATTGTACTATTTTTGGGTTAATAGTACAATACTATAATAGCATCATACTTATATTTTTTGTTTCTGGTCATTGTCATTGTGAATGCATTTTTAACAAAGTAACTACTCTTTTTTGTTGCTATTATAGCATAGTACTTTTTATAATAAGGTTATTTTGATCACGATCCTATAATAGCATCCTACTTAATTATTTTTTATAGCCTCATATTTGTACTAATTTTCGGGTTATAGCAACATACTTCTCTTTTTTGTTTCTATTATAGCATTGTACTATTTTTGGTTTAATATTATCGTAAGTAGTTTGTTAAATAAGGCATCATTCATTTACATTTAACATTCTACCCGCGTAAGTACTTTGTTAAATAAGGCATCATCATTCATTAGAAAATGGTAAACCCCACACCACCCCAATCACTTTAGAAATTGGTAAACCCCACACCCCAATCACTTTAAAAATTGGTAATAATTATAATCTTGACTTTTCTAATTTTACCAATACAAAATCGTAAACCCCACACCACCCCAATCACTTTAGAAAATGTTAAACCCCACACCCCAATCACTTTAAAAATTGGTTATAATTATGTCTCTTAATTGTGTTCCACCCACCCCAATCACTTTGAATTTAAATTTCATTCCTTTATTCCCGGTTAAACGTACTTTTAATTTAAATTTTGTTTTTATTGTTAACCTCACCACCCAATAACTTTAACAATTAGTTTTAATTATATCCACTAATTTTGTCCCACCCCACCACAATTCAATTTTATTCCCAGATAAACCCCACACCCCATTAACTTTAACAACTTGTGATAATTATGTCCCCTATTTTAGTCCCACCTCATCCCAATCACTTTAACAAATGTTAAACCCCACACCCCAAAATCTTTAAGAATTGGTTATAATTATAATTAGATCCACTAATTGCGTCCTACCCCACCACAATTTAAATTGATTCTCGGTAATATATAATTAAACATACTTTTAATTGAAATTTTGTTATTAAATTTAACCTCACCACCCGATAACTTTAACAATTAGTTATAATTATATCCACTAATTTTGTCCCACCCCACCACAATTCAATTTTATTCCCGGGTAAACCCCACACCCCATTAACTTTAACAATTTGTGATAATTATTCCCGGATAAACCCCACACCCCATTAACTTTACCAACTTTGGTCTCACCCCACCCCAATCACTTTACCAAATGTTAAGCACCCCACCCAAGTTGATTTAAGATTCGGTTATAATTATATCCCCTAATTATGTCCCACCCACCCCAATCACTTTTAATTTCAATTTGATTCTATAGACATAATTATATATTTACTTTGTTATAATTACTGTTTTTACCAACTTGATAAAGTGACTTACCAACTTCATTTAAGGACATACCAAAATTGAAGTTGGGACACAATAAAATTTTCAATCAAGGTTTTCTAGAGGGAAGTTTAAGCAGTCATCCTCAATCCTTCTGTTAGCAGGTAACTCTAAATGCATGTTATACTTTAATTATATAAATAATCTTGAAATAAAATCTGAAAATGCTAATAAACTCAAATACCTTTCTTTGTAAGGTAATCGAGATTATAACATCGTACTTGGTTTGTTATATATAGCCTAATATTAGCATTGTTTCTATAATAGCATTGTACTATTTTTGGCTTAATATTAGCGTACCTATTATCGTACATCTTCGATTAATTTTTAATATTAGTTTTAGTTGAATTCCAAATACTTGCTTTGAAATTAATTCTAGAATGCTTGTTTGAAACAGATTTTACTTATTTTCGCATTATATCCTCATATTTGTAAATGTGGTCATATTATAGCATCATACTTATCTTTTTTGTTTCTATTATAGCATTGTACTATTATTGGGTTAATATTATCGTACTTACTTTGTTAAATAAGTCATCATCCTTTTACATTTAACATTAGATTTAACAAAGTAACTACTCTTTTTTGTTGCTATTATAGCATTGTACTTTTTATAATAAGGTTATTTAGATCACGATCCTATAGTAGCATCCTACTTAATTTTTTTTATAGCCTCATATTTGAACTAATTTTCGGGTTATAGCATCATACTTCTCTTTTTTGTTTCTATTATAGCATTGTACTATTTTTGGTTTAATATTAACGTAAGTACTTTGTTAAATAAGGCATGATCCTTTTACATTCAACATTCGTTGGAAAAGTAATCAATCGCCCGAAAAGAATTTAATCACTCTCATATTCGGCAACTCCCCCTCTCATCTGCAACCTAGCACCTAAAAACTAATTGCCGAAACAAAACTATTTGCCGCCGCCGCATTGCGCGGGTACGCAGCTAGTATATATATATATATATATATATATATATATATATATATATATATATATATATATATATATATATATATATATATATGTTTGTATATTGTTTGGATTTGGGATAGTAAATGCTAATGTGGTTGGATGTTAGTGTTAGAATTCACTAAGCTTTGTGCTTACCCTTTCCCTAACATTTGTTTTAGGTACTGATGGGCCGAGGAGTTGAATGCACACACACCCGAGGATCATTTGAGTCATCTTTCTATTTTGGGAAAGTTTCTAATTTGGGACCTATTTGGCTTTTACGACTTCCGCAACATTTTGAGATTATTATTTACTTGGTTTGAAGTTAAGTAGTATTTGGACATGTTGAATTGTTTAGTTAAATTGGAATTTTTCTTTAAATTATAAGTGTTCATTTTTATTAAAAAAAAATTCGGATTTTACAAGTTGGTATCAGAGCACAGTTTGAGAGAATCAGGCACAGTTTCATGTGTACTGGACTCAAACTTGAGGCTTCAAGTTTTTATTTTAAAATATAAATTTAAAAATTTTGGAAAATGGGACTCAGAATGATCGGGACTCAGTGTGCACAGTCAATTCGGCTCAATCAGGTTTAGTTTTTTGGCTTATATACGTGTATATATTTGATGTATCTATACTTGTGTACTTCATGAAACTGTAGAATTTTACCCCGCTATTTTTAGAAACATAGTAGGAATACTTGTGATATATGAATGCTTGAACCTGCTAGGAATGTAGTAGGATTAATTATGAATGTGTGACAGTTGTTTTGGTCATGAAATTATGAGTTGGAATTGTCAATAGTCGAGAAAACCGGGCGTTCCGGGGCTAAAACTCGAATGCGGGAACGGATCGATGTGAATGGTAGTAGACGGGCCCCTACTATTTGAAGCATTTGAGCCGGTCTCGGGTCGGGTTAGGTCACAAACACTTGGTGAGAGTATGGCAAAGATTTTAAAGCCCGTGAATTTTAAATTGATCTTTATGTCTTATTTTCGCGGCTGCAGATGCCGCCTAGAGCCGCTAATTTGACTGCTGGCCAACTGAATCAGGTTCGTGGCCTGATAAGCAAGGAGATCAACCAGATTCTCCACGACGTGTTGCCCGACATTGTGGACCACGTGACGGCGGAGATCAAGACGATGCTGGACGAGCGATTGGCCACGATCCCTAATGGGGGACCCGGTCCGTTTCGGGACATTTCTTATTATAACACACAATTTTCGAAGTGTTCACCACCTCAGTTCAAAGGCACAACGGACCCAGTGACTGGGATACACTGGATTTCAGACATAGAGGGCGCATTTATCACGTGTGGGTGTCCCGATGAGTTTAAGGTACGGTGTGCTACGAACCTACTTCGACTTGGGGCTAAGAGCTGGTGGAAAGCCATGACAGCTAAGTGGTTTGTCGATCAGATTATCGCCATGTCTTGGAGCGGGTTTCGTGAGAGATTTGAGGCACAATACGTGCCAAGGGTGGAGCAACAAAGGATACAAAATGAATTCATGTCTTTAAAGCAGACGACAGAGAGCGTACAGGAGATGAACAATAAGTTCATGGACATTGATAGGTGTATTAATATACACCTTTTATCACGTTTATTTACTTCATTTGACATCGTATTTCGCCAATAAAAGCATGCTATATGCATGTTTTCGTACTAATGTGTTTATTTCGGAGTCATACCATTTGTTTAGGTAAAATGGTATGTTTTGCAGGTATTTTGAGACTTGGAACATTAATTATATATCATTAGGAAGCTGCACGTCAAATTTCAGAAGAAACGGATCACAAACGGAAGAGTTGTGAAATAAATGACCCGAAGACAAAACAGTATATTACACGACCGTGTAACTTTAGGCCTAGAAGTTACACGGCCGTGTAACTTTATTTTGCCACGTGGATGCCAAGTCAGCTCAGGAAGTTGTCCAGAAAGTGTTGCAGAATTACACGGCCGTGTAACTTGGCCGTGTAATATTACACGGCCGTGTAATTTTTGTACTAAAAGTTACACGGCCGTGTAACTTTAACTGGTGGCCAGATTTACTTTTTCTCCCACTATGAGTTTTTTATTCCATCTTGTGCTGTCATTCTCTTGGTGGACGACCAGATCCAGATCCCATCTGGATTTGAGGCCATGTGATGAAGGAAGTGGGTCTTGGAATGATGATGTTTGCCATTGTTCAAATTACCATTTTACCCTTGGTGTGTTAGTATAAATAGATGTGTTTGGTTAGCCTTAGAACCATCTCCTATCTTATATATCTCTCTAGTTACATTGTGTTTGTGTTTGTGTGCAACTTCAAGTGTGGATTATCTTCATTTTGTAAGTTTGTTTCTCTTTTACTAGTCATGAGTGGCTAGTAACTTTATTTTCTGGTTTTGTATTAAGGATTATGATTGTGATTTAATATAAAGTTTGATGTTTGATTTTATATCCTTCTAGTGATATGATTTTGAGATTTAACAAGTGTTTGGTTTTTACTTATTTCATATTGGCCATTTGATCTCAAGTAATTATCAATCTTGTCATACAAATTATAAAATCCGTAATTGTTTTATAAAATGTTATTTGTGACAATCATCTTTAACTAGGTGAAAATCATATCACATGTTTTGACGCTTCAACGCTTGTTTAGGAGTATTGAACATTGTTGGGAACATTCACATAAAACATAATGCAATCTTTCATTCAAATTCTATGATGGTGCATGTGCGAGCTTTCGGCATACACTTGACTAAAATATATTTGATTAGTAAGATTAGTCTTAGTTAACGAGCTTCTCTTGACTAAGGTACATTAGGTGAATGGTGTATGTGCGAGCTTTCGGCATACATAAAGTACCAACTTAGAAAGATTAAAGTTATAAACATCATTCTTATTGTTATTTCCAATCATATGACTACAAATACAAAACCAGAATTTGTCCCCAAATTATAAAACACCAAAGCAATTTTTCTATATTTTGTCCCAAGTCAAATATACAATCATATTTCAACTAAACATCAAAACCCCCCTTTTGCTACTATCTTTACAAGTTTAAATCTCGTGAAAATCAAGGTATAATTCATTAGACCATCGCTCCCTGTGGATCGACCCTACTTGCCATTTATACTACCTAGTTAGTATTTATAACAAGTGGTGTAATCACGAAATATTGGTAATCAACAAATCAATTTAAAACCATATTTCAACTCTTTTATTTTGTTGGTTTCGACACTCAACAAATTGGCGCCGTTGCCGGGGAGCACGGTATTACTAATATTTTATGCCTAGATCTTCACATACAGGTACACCTCTAGAGAGCAAGTAAGAAGTTAAAAAAAAAAACAACAACCAAAACAAAAAGGGCCATGCGTCGAGCCAACGACGTTAAACAAGTGCGCTAACCGGGAGGCAACCCGGGGGTATTTTTGTCAATTTTTGAAAGTGTGAATTTTTGTGTTTTTATAATTTTTCTGTTTATAACTTTCAATTACCTACGTGTGTAAACAATCGGAATCGAAAACGGACTACCGAGTCTCAAGATACGAAAAACGAAAAATGAAAAACGGGACAGTGTGTTACACGGCCCGTGTAACTTCTTACCCTATAAGTTACACGGCCGTGTAACTTGAAAATGTGGTAAAAAAAAAAAAAAAAAAAAAAAAAAAAAACTTCGTTTGTAACTTGAAAAATCGTTTTTAAGTTACACGGCCGTGTAACTTTTGGCCCGGCCGTGTAACTTGAAAATGTGGTCTAAAAAAAAAAAAAAAAAAAAAAAAAAAAAAAAACTCCGTTTTTAACTTGAAAATCGTTTTTAAGTTACACGGCCGTGTAACTGTTGGCCCGGCCGTGTAACTTGCCCGTGTAACTTGAAAATGTGGTAAAAAAAAAAAAACTTAAAAAAAAAAAAAAAAAAAAAAAAAAAAAATCTTTTGCCTAACAAGTGCGCCTTTAAAGAGACAAACCGATTTAGTTTTGATTTTATGGTATTTGTATGTTTAAGTTTTGTGTTTCATTTGATTTTTTTAATAAAGTGTTTGGATGTGTTCGAAATGCAAAACCACCTCCGGGTCCGCATTAGACCTTCCACAAGCATCGAGGACGACGCTTACATTTAAGCTTGTGGAGGTATACGATGTCCGGTATCATCGCATTTTCTTTTTATGTTATTTTTCTTTATGTTTACCGAAAATCTTGAAAAAAAAAATTGTTTAAAACATTTGTTATTTCTTGCATTTTTTTCTTAACTTTTGTGAAATCTTTTAATTGTTAAAACATGCTACATCTTTATTTTCAATATTATAGTTGCTTATTTTCCTTGTATTCAAAAATATTTTCACATTGTGAAATTCTAGATTGAATTAAAAGACATTTTTTTTGTTAAATTTACTTAGCATACGCACGTATGATGAGTTTATAAGATATCTATTTTAACCGAATCTATTTTTAGCAAGTACAGTAATACAAAGTGCAGCTACCCCGTGAGAACTTCAATGTGTGCAATCGGCTTGGTTAATGTTACAGGTTTTGCCTTCGTAATCATATATTGACCAACACATTTGTTCATAACACGTCAATTACCCGATATTCCCATTTTTGGTTTTTGACCATTTTGGTCATTTTTAAATAAAAAAAAAAAAACAAAATTTTTATATTTGTATTTTGAGTCCAATAAATGGTGAAATTCCAGAAATATTTTGTTTGGTTCTAAAAAAAATGGTTTATTAAAAACAATTAAAAAAAAAGAAAAAAAAGAAAACCAAGAACCAAACATGTGTGTTTAAAGAAATTAAATTCCAAAAAAAAAAAATAGAATAAAGCACATTGCTTGTTCAAAAGTCATCAAATGAAATATCTTACGATTTTTTTTTACAATTCTTTCGATATAGAGAATTGTTTTACTCATTTGAAAGAAAATCCAAAAATAGAGTATTTATTTTCTTTTGTACTTGTATTCTATTTATCGAGTTGTAATTTCATTCTTGTACTTTAATTCCGGGAAGATCATTCTCTTAATTGACAAGTTATGACAAACGTGAACGGTATGATAATTGAGGCAAAGTCATATTAACACGAGTCCAAGTACGATATCCGAGTGTAAACACCACCTTATTTCCATATGAGTGGCGGAAGACATTTGTGAGTCGCAATCAGCGAATTGTGTGCATATATGAGGAGAGCGAACAATTGTGAGCACTGACTTTGTATTGTGTCGTCCTTGCTAAAGACAGTGAAAGTCGCGGTAGTGTTTTTATAATCGATATATGACGTGGCTATGCTATTGTTTAACGTGTATTTGTTTTTTTTTTTTTTTTTTTTTTGTACAATCTATTGTTTCACAATTGTGAGAATTTAGGCGAATACAGGGACGATATGCTAACCATATAATTGCTAGTGATGATGTTGGCGCGATTTAACTCAAAAGTATTCACTTCTTTTTATTTCCTTCTTTTTACCCATTAGTCTAGTTCTTTCTTGTTTTCTTTGAGGACAAAGAAGAATTTAAGCTTGTGGATATTTGATAGGTGTATTAATATACACCTTTTATCACGTTTATTTACTTCATTTGACATCGTATTTCGCCAATAAAAGCATGCTATATGCATGTTTTCGTACTAATGTGTTTATTTCGGAGTCATACCATTTGTTTAGGTAAAATGGTATGTTTTGCAGGTATTTTGAGACTTGGAACATTAATTATATATCATTAGGAAGCTGCACGTCAAATTTCAGAAGAAACGGATCACAAACGGAAGAGTTGTGAAATAAATGACCCGAAGACAAAACAGTATATTACACGACCGTGTAACTTTAGGCCTAGAAGTTACACGGCCGTGTAACTTTATTTTGCCACGTGGATGCCAAGTCAGCTCAGGAAGTTGTCCAGAAAGTGTTGCAGAATTACACGGCCGTGTAACTTGGCCGTGTAATATTACACGGCCGTGTAATTTTTGTACTAAAAGTTACACGGCCGTGTAACTTTAACTGGTGGCCAGATTTACTTTTTCTCCCACTATGAGTTTTTTATTCCATCTTGTGCTGTCATTCTCTTGGTGGACGACCAGATCCAGATCCCATCTGGATTTGAGGCCATGTGATGAAGGAAGTGGGTCTTGGAATGATGATGTTTGCCATTGTTCAAATTACCATTTTACCCTTGGTGTGTTAGTATAAATAGATGTGTTTGGTTAGCCTTAGAACCATCTCCTATCTTATATATCTCTCTAGTTACATTGTGTTTGTGTTTGTGTGCAACTTCAAGTGTGGATTATCTTCATTTTGTAAGTTTGTTTCTCTTTTACTAGTCATGAGTGGCTAGTAACTTTATTTTCTGGTTTTGTATTAAGGATTATGATTGTGATTTAATATAAAGTTTGATGTTTGATTTTATATCCTTCTAGTGATATGATTTTGAGATTTAACAAGTGTTTGGTTTTTACTTATTTCATATTGGCCATTTGATCTCAAGTAATTATCAATCTTGTCATACAAATTATAAAATCCGTAATTGTTTTATAAAATGTTATTTGTGACAATCATCTTTAACTAGGTGAAAATCATATCACATGTTTTGACGCTTCAACGCTT
The DNA here is from genome assembly GCA_023525715.1 of Cichorium intybus. NCBI lineage: Eukaryota > Viridiplantae > Streptophyta > Magnoliopsida > Asterales > Asteraceae > Cichorium > Cichorium intybus. The sequence continues at coordinate 49,328,039 of CM042011.1, forward strand.
GTTTAGGAGTATTGAACATTGTTGGTAACATTCACATAAAACATAATGCAATCTTTCATTCAAATTCTATGATGGTGCATGTGCGAGCTTTCGGCATACACTTGACTAAAATATATTTGATTAGTAAGATTAGTCTTAGTTAACGAGCTTCTCTTGACTAAGGTACATTAGGTGAATGGTGTATGTGCGAGCTTTCAGCATACATAAAGTACCAACTTAGAAAGATTAAAGTTATAAACATCATTCTTATTGTTATTTCCAATCATATGACTACAAATACAAAACCAGAATTTGTCCCCAAATTATAAAACACCAAAGCAATTTTTCTATATTTTGTCCCAAGTCAAATATACAATCATATTTCAACTAAACATCAAAACCCCCCTTTTGCTACTATCTTTACAAGTTTAAATCTCGTGAAAATCAAGGTATAATTCATTAGACCATCGCTCCCTGTGGATCGACCCTACTTGCCATTTATACTACCTAGTTAGTATTTATAACAAGTGGTGTAATCACGAAATATTGGTAATCAACAAATCAATTTAAAACCATATTTCAACTCTTTTATTTTGTTGGTTTCGACACTCAACAGACATGCTGACTATGTGCCCAAAGTATGCCGATGATGAAGAATGGCAGATTACCCGGTATACTTCCATGCTACAGAGTGATATATGGGAGTTTGTCAGCACTACTGATCATGCGACACTTACTTCTTTGATGGATGCGGGGCGACGTAGGGAGATTGAGTTAGACCTCCAGGAGGTGGAAAAGAAAAGGAAGGCGGCGGTTGTTTCAAATCCATCATCCCACGCTTCCAAGAAGGGGAGGTTTGAAGGCAACGGCTCAGGGAAGAAGTTTGTGTATCGACCGGGGGAAACAAAAATCAGAATCAGAAGCCGAGGGTGTGTTCCAGGTGTCGTCAGGAGGGACACCAAGTGTCAGACTGTCCAGAGGCACAGCCACAGCAGCCGGTATGTTATAACTACAATGAAGTAGGGCACAAAAGGCCAGATTGTCCGAAGCTGAACAGCGGGGGAAACAACGGGGCTCCGACAAACATCGGGGGGAGACGTCCGGAGCAGAACCGGATGGTGAGTAGGGGACGTGTGCATCAGCTCACGGGTGATACTCCTGCTGTAACTGATAATGTGACAGGTAAAAATTTTGATTTATAACACTTATATATATGCATGTGTACTCATTATAAATGGTTTTCCCAGAACCTTAAACTTATAAATTCGGTATTCTTAAATAATTGAAAAATCCTTGAATCAGGTACCTATATGGTCAATTCTAAGCCCGCTTCTGTCATGTTTGATAGTGGTGCCACTCATTCTTTTGTATCTCGTTCATTCTCTAATTGTCTCAGGAGGGATATTGGTAAATTGGCTCGTCCGATGATTGTCGAAGTAGCGGGCAATCGAACTCTCTATGTCACTGACGTCTATCGTGGGTGTACTTTGGAAATTTTTGGTGTCGAATTTCCCATCGATCTGATACCGATTGCCATGCGGCAACTCTGTGTGATAGTGGGCATGGATTGGTTGGATACTTATGACGCTGAGATCTCGTGTCGGCGTAAACAAGTTCGGGTTCAAAGCCTAAGTGGGGGAGAACTGGTTATTCAGGGAGATCCCGCTCGCCTAGCTGCGGCTTCGTGTTCCTCAGCTGTTGTGATTGATGATATTGTTGTTGTTTCTGAATTCGATGATGTGTTTCTGGAGGAACTTCCTAGCTTGCCACCTATTCGACAAGTAGAATTTCGTATTGATTTGGTGTCGGGCGCTGCTCCGGTAGCCAAAGCTCCTTACCGTTTGGCTCCACCGGAAATGAAAGAACTCCAAAATCAGCTTCAGGAGTTAAGTGATAAGGGTTTCATTTGGCCGAGTAGCTCACCTTGGGGAGCTCCTGTGTTATTCGTGAAGAAGAAAGACGGTTCTCAACGAATGTGCATTGATTACCGGGAGCTGAACAAGCTCACCATAAAAAATCGTTACCCTTTACCCCGTATTGATGACTTATTCGATCAGCTCCAAGGAGCGGCTTGGTTTTCCAAAATTGATTTACATTCAGGTTATCATCAGATGCGGGTACGGGAAGAGGATATTGAAAAGACCGCTTTCTGGACTCGGTATGGCCACTATGAATTCGTGGTGATGCCCTTTGGACTCACCAATACTCCAGCAGCTTTTATGGATCTTATGAATCGGGTGTGTAGTCCGATGTTGGATCGCTCAGCTATCGTGTTTATTGACGATATTTTGATCTATTCTAAAACCGAGCAAGAGCATGAACACCATCTTCATGAAATCCTTGAAACACTTAGGAAGGAAAAATTGTACGCGAAGTTTTCCAAGTGTGATTTCTGGTTGCAGGAAGTACAATTTCTGGGGCATGTGGTGAACAAACAGGGTATTATGGTTGATCAGGCCAAAGTTGAAGTGGTTAAACAGTGGGAGGTCCCTAAATCACCTTCCGAAATTTGCAGTTTTTTGGGTTTGGCGGGTTATTATCGGAGGTTCATCGAGAATTTCTCCAAAATTGCTCTACCCCTCACCCGCTTGACCAAGAAATCTGAAAAATTTGTCTGGGGATCGGAACAACAATCAGCTTTTGAGGAGCTGAGACATCGGTTGTGTAATGCACCAATCCTGACTCTACCTGATGGTGTAGAGGATATGGTAGTCTTCTGTGATGCGTCTCATCAGGGACTTGGTGCGGTTTTGATGCAAAGGGATAAAGTGATAGCTTACGCGTCTCGACAATTAAAGCCTCATGAGATGAACTATCACACGCATGATTTGGAGTTGGGAGCAGTCGTTTTTGCTCTCAAAATTTAGAGGCACTATCTTTATGGGGTGAAGTGTACCATTTTCACCGACCATAAAAGTCTGAAATACCTCTTTGATCAGCAGAATCTAAATATGAGACAGACCCGGTGGTTGGATGTAGTGAAAGATTATGATTGTAAGATTCGCTATCATCCCAGGAAGGCGAATGTTGTAGCCGATGCTCTTAGCCGGAGACCACATGGAGATCCTATTCGTGGGAAATGTCTCAGAATGACGGTGACGACCCCCTTAATAGGCTCGATCAGGGATGCCCAGAACTTAGCCACCCGAGCAGAGCACACCAAACGGGAGAAAATTGTGAATGAAATTCCCAAAATGGAGCTCGATGGTCGTGATTTATTGTCCCGTTTTGGTAGGGCTTGGGTTCCATACATTGGTGGGAATCGAAAAGTTCTTTTGGATGAGGCTCACAAATCAAAGTTTTCCATTCACCCGGGTGCTACCAAGATGTACAGGGATCTACGTGACGGGTATTGCTGGCATAGGATGAAGAACGATGTGGCTCGTTATGTTGAAGAATGTTTGACGTGCAGAAAAGTCAAGGCGGAACACCAAAAACCACATGGGAAGCTGCAACCACTCGTCATTCCTGAATGGAAGTGGGAACATCTTACCATGGATTTCATCACGAAGCTTCCTAAGACCGCCCGAGGAGTTGATACTATATGGGTAATCGTTGATAGACTGACCAAGAGTGCTCACTTCTTGGCTATTCGGGAGAGCTCATCGGTTGAGAAATTAGCTAAAATTTTTGTACGGGATATTGTTTCTTTGCACGGAGTGCCTGTTTCTATAGTGTCAGATCGGGACACACGGTTCACCTCCCGCTTTTGGGAGAAATTTCAGGGTGAGTTGGGCACTCATTTGCACTTCAGCACAGCTTTTCATCCACAGACTGATGGGCAGAGTGAGTGTACGATCCAGACCTTGGAGGATATGCTCCGGGCTTGTGCTATTGATTTTGGTGGAAGTTGGGATGAACATTTGAAGCTTGCTGAATTCTCATATAATAACAGTTACCACTCCAGCATTCAGATGCCTCCGTATGAAGCCCTCTATGGAAGAAAGTGCAGAACTCTAGTGTGTTGGGGTGAAGTCGGTCAGAGGGTATTTGGGAGCACGGATATAGTGCTAAAGACGACGGAAAAGATTCAAGTGATTTGGGAGCATTTGAAAATAGCGAGGAGCCTTCAAAAGAGTTATGCGGACAGGAGACGTTCCGATCTCGAGTTTCAAGTTGGTGATGACGTGTTGCTGAAGGTTTCACCATGGAAATGGGTGATACGGTTTCGTAAACGGGGGAAGTTGGGACCTCGATACATTGGACCTTATAAGATTATTGCACGGGTTGGAGAGGTGGCCTATCGTTTAGAGCTACCTGAAGAGTTGAGTATGATTCATAATACTTTTCATGTATCCCAGTTACGGAAGAGTGTACGAGACGAATCTGAAAAGGTTCCACATGAAGACATCCAGATTGACGAACGACTCAATTATGTGGAGAAGCCAGTTGCTATCATCGAGAAGACGACGAAGACCTTGCGCAACAAGAAGATCGAGTTGGTGAAAGTCCAGTGGCAACACCGGAAAGGTTCTGAGTGGACATGGGAACCTGAGTCAGAGATGCGGGCCAATTATCCGGAGTTATTTACAAGCTCGACTTCGGGGACGAAGTCTGACTCAAGTGGGGGAGAGTTGTAACGCCCCGATTTCCGGTACGTGTCTTACATTTAAAGATTCGAAATAATCTAGATTTATTAATAACAATAATAATAGAAATAATAATAATAATAATAATAATAATTAAATAATATTGGGTTAATTATTAATTTATAAAGGGTTAGGACTTGGATTGTAAGATTCAATGGATTTTGGGGTTTAAATGGTAAATCTTGGACTAGAGGTTTGAGTTTTTAAGACTTAGGGATCATTTTTGCCATTATGGCAAACTTTGATTAATTGTCGTGGGTTTTATACTCAGCCCTTGCGGCTGCTAAAAAGGATGTAATTTCCTTTAAGTTGCTTCATTCGATCTTTAGGAAAAGATAAACAATCGCAACCCTAATATTATTCACTAGTACGGCCCGAAGTAGAAACGGTGGCGGTGAGAAGTCTGAGCGGGAAAAGATTGAGGAAGGTCTGAGGAGTAAGGCACGGCTGTGGTGATTCGAGTGGTGCCTGTATTCAGAGGAAGAGGCTCGTGTTAGTGATCTTTGGTGAACCCTTGGTAAGCTTCCCTTCGTTCCTGTTTTCTTTCTCTACTCTTCACAACCATCACCACCTTATGCCGCCATATTAGCCACCAGAAAACACCACCGCCTCCCATGGTGGTGGCTGTTTATGAACTCAAGGAAAAGACATACAGGTGTGTGTCTATGTGTAGGTGCTGTAAGATCAGGCCATGAGTTTGTTTAGAACAAATGACAGCCCTAGATTCTTTTGAGTTTCTATGATTTCATGTGAAGTTTCAATTGTATTTAGTTTTGATTTTGTCATGGGAATTGAATTATTTCGTATAGGACCTGTTAAGGGATGTTAAGAGACCATTATCAAGCCGTGAAGTTGTTTCTCTAAATCACTTGATGGATTAAGAGACTTGTTATCCTTATAAGAGTCAAATGAGATTTTTATGTGTTTTTCTGCAATCTGCCACTGGATTGTAAAAATCATATAAAAGCGTATAAAAATCGTAAAAATGCAATACCAGTGCCCATAGTTCACATTTTGAGTCTATAATCTTCCTGTAAAATCTCATAACCTAATTCCTTATGTAGCTATTTGTTTCCTGGTACGTTTTAAGGGTTGGTCAGAAAACTGTAATTCTGGATAGCCTGTACCATTTCAGTCATAAAAGTGAATTGGTAAATGATCTAGACTTGGGGCTTATTTCCCTGGAATCCTAAGACAATGTAGTTTACCCCTGTGAATTGGTGAATTGGTAAATGATCTAGACTTGGGGCTTATGTCCCTGGAATCCTAAGACAATGTAGTTTACCCCTGTAAAGTAGCTTGTCTTAATTCCTTTATTTGATTATGTAAATTTGGTCACAATCAGAACACAAAATCTGGGAAAAGTTGAATCTGAAGTTGTTAATCTTTTAGTGTAGTAATTGTACACTACTATTATATTGATTATGGGAATTGTTATTTTAGGCAAGAAGGAGTGAAGTGGGATACCTTTGTGACTCAGTGACTTTGTGTGTGGACTTATACTTTTACGGTGAGTTCTTTCACTCCGTTTGACTTCATTATGTATTTGTTATTCTGTGTGGTTGTGTTACTTACTATTTTGAGTAGGTTTTATTTTAGTATCATAATTATGTATGTGCACTTAGAGGTGCACTAACCGGATTTTTTCCGGATCGTAAACCGGATCGGATCAAGTCAACAAAGTCAAAACCGGATTTGGGGCGAAACCGGATCGGATCCAAACCGGATTAGACACAAAATTCCCGATCCTATACAAACCGGATCGACACCGGATCGAAACCGGATTGAAACCGGATCGAAACCGGATCGTATCTCAAACCGGTTTTTAATATCCTGTTTTTTGGAGCAAAGGGTATTAAATGTCAATTTTCGTCACTTATGAGGCTCCAAACGGTCACAAGACCGTTCCCAACGGTCAGATTTAAAAAAAAACGTTCATATGTCCTATGGAAAAACCGGATCGAAATCGGATTGAAACCGGATCAAAAACCGGATTGACAGGAATCGGATTCGAACCGAATTCAACGGATATAATTTCAAACCGGTAGGATCCGACGGATCAGATTGGGAACCGGATCGGATTTTGAAAAACCGGATTGAAACCGGATCGGATTCGGATCGGATACCGGATTCGGATCGGAATCCGGTTTTTTTGTGCACCTCTATGTGCACTACATTTGGGCAGAGGGACTTATTTCACTCGGGCCGGGGGCAGAGAGGCTTGTTTCTATCAGGCCGGGGGCAAAGAGAGTTGTTTCTCTTGGGCCGGGGGGCACAAGGACTTGTTTCCTTCGGGCCGGTTATCTTATTGGAGCTAGCTACTCCTACTTTCCATTCATAGCGAGTACTGATTTGTTCATTGGTTAGCGGGTAATTGAAATATATATATATATATATATATATATATATATATATATATATATATATATATATATATATATATATATATATATATATATATATATATATTGTTTGGATTTGGGATAGTAAATGCTAATGTGGTTGGATGTTAGTGTTAGAATTCACTAAGCTTTGTGCTTACCCTTTCCTTTAACATTTTTTTAGGTACTGATATATATATATATATATATATATATATATATATATATATATATATATATATATATATATATATATATATATATATATATATATATATACTATAATACATAGAAAGGAATTGAAAAGTAATTGATATATATATATATATATATATATATATATATATATATATATATATATATATATATATATATATATATATATATATATATATATATATATATATATATATATATATATATATATATATATATATATATATATATATATATATATATATATACTAGCGGCATACCCGCGCGTTGCGGCGGCGGCGAATAATTTCTTTCGGCGAGTATTTTCGAATGTCGATTAGTTTCTTGTGGTAGGATTTTTTATGTAACATAAACATGGCAAAAATTACGAAGTTGTAGGATTACCGGGGAAACATACGTCGAGGCAACTTTCACCCAAAAGGTTTTAAAAAGAACCAGACGTATATGGAATTATAATTTCCATTAAATATGATAATGATAACAAAATAGAGGAAAAAATGTTGTTGAATTTTTGATATCATCAAATTCAAAAAAAAAATTAAATTTTGCAAATTTTTCCAAATTTGATATCATCATTTCCATTACACACATCCGGCAAAATTATAATTAAAACTACGTTGTAATTTTGGTTAAAAATATATTATTGTCAATGACAGCCGCCTCCATTATACACATCCGCCTCCATTGCCTCCATTGGTACCCGCGCGATGCGGCGGAGACAAACAATTCGTTTCGGCTATTAGTTTTACGATGACGGTTACGTTTCCAGTCGGCAAATAGTTTCTAGTGATATGCCCGAGGAAAGCGGTGGTGATGATAATTTGTTTTAAAGTATAGTTTTCCGATGGTGATTTGTCAATTTAGCGATTTGTATTTTTTTCGGATACATATCATATTAATTTGAAATTTTTTTCGGCTATTAGTATCTTTGTTAAAATCGATTTTTTTTTTAAAATTTAGTATCTTTGTTAAAATTACCCATAAACAAATAAAACTTTACTTTTTATTATATAAAAATATTAATCGATAAATTCAAAATTAATTTGGAAAATCAAAAACTGATTTTAATAAAATAATAAATATAAAATTATATATAATATTAATTTAGTTATATAGATACAAATAAAATAAATATTTAAATAAAAAGGGTTAAATTCGGAATTTACGTATATACCCTAATATATAGATAAGTGGTAATTAACCCTAAAATCATTTATTGAGTTCAGCCGTCTACCTTCTTCCCATCCCTTTCAGTTGTGCGGCTCCTCTCTACCATGTCTCCGGCACACCTTCGAGGATTCAACCGATCACCGGCTTCCACCACAGACCGCTGCTTCCACCACACGCCACCATACCCCTGTCCTCCAAACCACCGCCATCTTGACCATACGACCTAGCTCTGTCTCTCTCCGACTGATAGATCTGTTTCTCTCTGACAAACTTGCTACCATCGGTTCTAAATTCCGAACTGATAGCATCGAAAAACCGTTGCACCCTTTCACTAGATCTATCAGATCTATCATATTTGATTTGTTAAGAATTTGCTTTTGGTTTTGATCTGGGCCGATAATTGCAAACCAACTGTTGTGATATTTTTGTTCAGATAGCTCCGGTAAACTGATAGATCTGTTTCTCTCTGGCAAACTTGCTACCATCGGTTCTAAATTCCGTCGAGAGACTCCGTTCAAAAAACATAGATACGCACAAAGCCACCGTACGTTTTTGTTGAAATCATGTAACTTTGGTTTTATTTATTCTAGATCTGATGTAATGAATTTTATTTTTGTAGATCTGTTTGTAAATCGTGGTCGCAATCGTCGTCCTCACCACCAATGCCATCACGAACCATCAGAAGGTCTCTTTCTATCTTGGATTTTGTTCCCGATTTTGTTCCTGATTTGTTCTCACCCTGATTTGAATTTTGTTTTAGTTATCGGAGGCGTATTGGATTTGATTTTTTTCTTTAGTTATCAGATTGGATTTTGATTTTTTTAGTTATTGTTCTGATTATGATTTGGAATTTGGGTTTCTTTTTCATTAAGTTGATTATGGGTTTCTTTCAATCTTGGTCCATCAGTTCAATCTTTGTTTTATATTAATGGTCACGATATTTCTAAAGTGTTTCCAATAATGGAAATTCCCATAACCGTATACATGTTATCTGAATTTTGGCAAAAGTATTATATTTCAATTGTATCTATGATTCATATATTTCATTTCATTTTTGTTTTTTGTTTTAGTAATTGAAAGAAATAAAAAGTATGCTGCTTTGCGTTTATATAAGACATAATTTAGTAGGTTTTTTGTAAAACTGGGGTTGCAACAACTAACCAATTTTTACAATTAATTTTTGTCAGCTAGAACCATTGATTTTATATATTTATTCATATACCTTTAAACAGTAGAAATATTTCTAATAATCTGAAAACAAAAATGGCTAAAAAGTATCTAAAGAATGATAACAGTCAGGATCCTTAGGAAGAGGTTTCTTATTTCAGTTTTGTGGATCTTGATTCATACCTGAAACAACAATAGCAAAAAAGTTAGAAACTCCAAAAGCCCAAAAAATACAAAACCCTGCAAACAGACTTTTGTAATAACATTTGTATTTGTGTGCATAAATGAAATTCACATTATTTAAAGCATGGCTGGAAGAAATTACTAACTTGATAATGTTGTGCAGAATCAAAGAGACGTGCAAAATCAGAAATTATTGTGATAATGTTCTGCAGAATCAGGGAGACAGTTCACAATTTTTTGGAGAAAGAGAAGAATGGAGTGAAGAATTGTGTTTAGGAATTCTTGATTTTATAGTGTAATTTTAGAGGGAATGAAAATTTGAATTTGGTGATCCATGTAAAAATGTCAGATTCATTTTCAGCCATTGATTGCTTAGAAGCAATCTATGGTTATTAATTTTGTACATTATTTATTTTTATTAAATATAGAAAATGTAATTGCTTGCATAAAGTTGTTGTACCCCTTAATTTTAAGATATGTGTGCATTAAATACTTGTACATATTATATATGTATTATAGTATATATATATATATATATATATATATATATATATATATATATATATATACTATAATACATATATAATATGTACAACATTTTTATGCACCATTGTCTTAAAATTAAGAGGTACAATCATTTATTGCATAGAAACGAATTGAAAAGTAAGAGTCGCGAATCTGCAAAAGTGTGGATTTTGAACATTTAAATGGCAGGTAAGATCATGACCTTTAATGTATTCTAAAACAATCTAGACCCTACATTGATTTGGTGATCCATATCAACAACTCTCCACCAATAGAAATACATCTTGATATGCATAAATAAAGCCATTCACATGAACATCTTCTTACTAACTATTACACCAACTTTTCTTTCTCCATAGATTGTTGACCCTCATAATCCGTATCTGCATTACACCAAGGTAACAAAATTTTGACCCTCATAATGTATCTGCACTACACCAAGGTAACAAAATTTTGACCCTCATAATGTATCTGCACTACACCAAGGTAGAAAAGCATCAAATTTATTGGTAGTGACTGATGTTTATACTAATGTTTTACTTTAGAAATCCCAATGCTTAAATACACTGCATCTTACTTTCAAGCTTTTGACATATAAGTCTAATTTACATATCGTACCTGTTATCTATACATTCAATACACCAAACATATATACACTTTAATTTGATTAAAGCCAAGCAAAAGATTTTTAAAGTCAATTTCCAAAAGCTGCAAAAATTCAAACACGAGTTTTAAACTAAATTCTGGATTTACTAAAAGTACTAATGAAAAATTCTAACATATGCACATAATCTTCAGATTCCGATAATATTCATAGATATACTAAACATCCTATTTGGTTTCAAATATAATAAATATTGAAGGAAATAGATAGAATTATAAGACCCAGATCTGCATTAAACAGACAAACAAAAAAATGATACCACAGCTGTTGGTGCCCACCACAGACGCATGCTCCTATACCCGCAAATCAGAAATCAATTTGTATTGAACAAACACTCGAACAAAAGTCTTAACAAATCGATGCAGAGTCAGTAGATGGAGTCAAACATGAAAACACGGTTGATGGCAGCATTGACGATGACAAACCTTGACATAGGTAAAGAAACTTATAAACGAAAATTTGAAATTCATATCTATCGAAAATCAGATAATCTAAAATGTCATGAATGAAAATCTGAAAAATTGATAAATGAAGATCTGAAAATCAGATAATCTACTGGACTGTAGTACATAGAAATCTGATAGATCCGGAAAAAGAGTGATACGGTAGCTTACAAAGAAGTCGCATGTCTGCAACATGAAGTACAACAGAGGTAGAGTGTGGTCGGAGAGAGACAGACGCCGCGATTAAAGGACTCACCGGACTGATCCGGTGTTGGATCAGTGGTGGCTGTTCGGAGGATCGGTGTTGGAAATGGATCTGTAGTCGAGGGTGTGAAGGATGTCGATGAACGGAGGCGTGAATGGCTAGGAAGCAGATCAAAGGAGTAGCCGGCGGTGGGGCTGGAAGGGAGTTGCCGATCTGGTTGGGCTGGAAGGGAGTAGCCGGCGGTGAGGCAGGTAGTCGGGGGTGTGAAGGATGTCGATGGTATGGTGTGGAGGCAGATCTGGTATGTCGAATGTAGTATGAAGCGGAGAAGGAGGTAATGTGTTAGCCGGCTCCTAAGTGATTTTAGGGTTAGTGTGTTAGCCGGCTCCTTTATTTGATATGGTATCCGCTTATCATTAGACAATATTTAGGGTAAACCAGATTATTTCATTTGTAATGGGTTAACTATTTGGGCTACATATATTAGGCTAAGTATTAATTAAAACCGGCTTAATTAATTAGATTAGGATAAACAAATGAGCTCAATTAGCTCGATTTAGTAATCGAATATTTTATTTATAAAAATTTTCGTAATTGTTAATATAATGCATGGTATTAAACTTAATGTTTGGAAAAGATTTTAATTAGTTGATGCTTTAGGAAATAACCATTTAAACATTAGAGGGAAATTATCGTCCGAAAGAAAAATTGTTAACCCCTCCCTGCATAAAACATCCACAACAAAGCCGAAAAGAAAATATTTGTCGTCCGCCGCAGATATGAACCTACATTATTTAAAAACCCATTAAATATTTCATTTTGCGAAATAAAATATTTGTCGTCAGCTGAATTCCATGACAGAAAATATTCACCGCACCCTGGATTCATCACCGCCGCATCGCGCGGGTACGTTTATGTTTAACCCGAAACAATCTTCTGAAAGAAAATAAACGAATCGTACATAAAACTATTCGTCAGAACGAACTTTTCCGACGCAACATCGTGCGAGTAACTCAGAAACTTTTGAATATGGCAGGTTTTTTTAAAAACATGTGGGTGAAATTTGCCTCGATGTATGTTTCCCCCGTAATCCTACAACTTTGTAATTTTTTGGCATGTTTATGTTCCATAAAAAAATCCTACTACAAGAAACTAATCGACATTCGAAAATACTCGCTGAAAGAAATTATTCGCCACCGCCGCATCGCGCAGGTATGCCGCTAGTATATATATATATATATATATATATATATATATATATATATATATATATATATATATATATATATATATATATATATATATATATATATATATATATATATATATATATATTGTTTGTATTTGGGATAGTAAATGCTAATGTGGTTGGATGTTAGTGTTAGAATTCACTAAGCTTTGTGCTTACCCTTTCTCTTAACATTTTTTAGGTACTGATGGGCCGAGGAGTTGAATGCACACACACACCCGAGGATCATTTGAGTCATCTTTCTATTTTGGGAAAGTTTCTAATTTGGGACCTATTTGGCTTTTACGACTTCCGCAACATTTTGAGATTATTATTTACTTGGTTTGAAGTTAAGTAGTATTTGGACATGTTGAATTGTTTAGTTAAATTGGAATTTTTCTTTAAATTATAAGTGTTCATTTTTATTTAAAAAAAAAAAATTTCGGATTTTACAATGTCATACCGTGGTATGAGTGAACTAAGCCGAAGAGGGTTACTTGGGGAGCATAAATCAACTGAGCTTGAATTCTGTGAAGATTGTGTGTTCGGAAAGCAGAAGCGAGTAAGTTTTATCAGTGGCAAACATACGACAAAAGGACCACTCGACTACATACACTCGGATTTATGGGGACCAGCAAAGGTTACATCGAAAGGTGGAGCCTCTTATATGCTCACTATTATTGACGACTTCTCCAGGAAGGTATGGTCGTTCTTCTTAAAGACAAAGGGAGAAGTATTTTCATCCTTTAGGGATTGGAAAGTGTTAGTTGAAAAACAATCCCGTTTTGAAGTAAAATACCTTCGCACCGATAACGGACTGGAATTCTGCTCAGAAGAATTCAACTCCTATTGCCGTAAGGAAGGGATTACACGTCACCGCACTGTAGTCCACACACCACAGCAGAACGGCGTTGCGGAAAGAATGAACCGCACCATCATGGAGAAGGTCTGATGCATGCTCTCTCACTCGAAGCTACCAAAGTCTTTTTGGGCCGAACCAGCTTCCACCGCATGCTATATTATCAACCGCTCCCCCTCACGTACTATTGGAAAGAAGACTCCGTTTGAGCTATGGTCTGGGAAGCCTGCTGACTATAAAAAATTAATACCGTTTGGATGTCCAGCATATGCACGGGTTGATAATGGCAAATTAGAACCAAGAGCCATTAAGTGCATTTTTATTGGATACAAGACAGGAGTGAAAGGGTTCAAATTATGGAGCCGAGAGCTTATGAAGGTCATTACATCAAGAGATGTGACCTTTGATGAAAAAGCTATGCTCCATTCAACAACCAACGTTCAGACCAAAGAAGATGAAAAATTGGGAGAAAAAGACGAAGCACAATTGGAGGTGGAGCTATCTTTTAACTCTTCCACCGATATGACTCATGAGGTTCCTGCAGTGTCTCAACCTTCAAGCAGTGAACATACTACTCTCCATGAGACCACTGCAACTCCATCTCAACCTCCGAGCCCATCCATTGTAAGGGATAGACCATGCAGACAGATTGTACCTCCAAAGAGGTATGCTCAAGTAAATTCTGTCGCATATGCTCTTACCGTTGCAAATGAAGTAGAATCTATTTTGGAACCTATAAGCTACAACGAAGCCATACATTCTAAAAACTCGAATGAGTGGATGGTTGCCATGCACAATGAGATGGAATCTCTTCAGAAAAATGGCACATGGGATCTCGTTGTGGCTCCAAAGGGTAAGAAGACAGTTAAATGTAAATGGGTTTACAAGTTGAAGGAGGCTATTCATCCCGATGACAAACCGAGGTACAAAGCTCATTTAGTAGCCAAGGGCTACATTCAAATCCTAGGTATTGATTATACCGACATTTTCTCTCCGGTTGTGAAACACACGTCAATACGTGTCTTATTGGGATTAGTTGCCTCTCGTGACTATGAGTTAGAGCAACTTGATGTTACTACAATATTCTTAAATGGTGTGCTTGAGGAAGAGATATATATGCAACAACCTGAAGGTTTTGTAGCTCCTGGCAAGGAAAGCTACGTGTGCAAATTGAAGAAATCTTTTTATGGCCGCAAGCAATCTCCGCGACAATGGTATAAAAGGTTTGACTCATTTATGACCAGTCACAAGCTGAAAAGGTGCACCTACGACAGCTGCGTTTACTACAAGAAGTGTGACGATGGCTTAATGGTCTGTCTACTTTTATACGTGGATGACATGTTAAATGCAGCAAAGAATATAAAAGAGATTCAAAAGATAAAAGACTAGTTGAATGCTGAGTTCGATATGAAGGACTTGGGTGCTGCCAAGAAAATTCTAGGAATGGAAATAGTGCGAGACCGCAGTGCAAGAACTCTATACCTTTCTCAACAAAGCTACATTGAGAAGGTTCTGCACCGTTTCAATATGCATGATGCAAAAGAAGTCAGCACTCCTTTCGCAGCCTACTTCAAGCTATCATCCGCCTTAAGTCCTACCACCGAAGAAGATCTAGCATACATGGCAAAGGTACCATAGTCCAGCGCTGTAGGATCTCTTATGTATGCTATGATTTGTACACGTCCAGATTTGTCATATGCGGTAAGCATGGTGAGCAGATACATGGCGAATCCAGGAAAAGAGCATTGGGCTGCTGTTAAATGGATTTTTTGGTACTTGCGAGGTACTTCCTCTTTATGTCTGCGGTTTGGCAAAACCGATAGTGGAGTACTTGGTTATGTGGATTCCGATTATGCAAAGGACTTGGATAAAAGACGATCGATTACAGGGTACGTGTTTACTTTGGGTGATTGCGCAATTAGCTGGAAAGCGCAGTTACAGTCCACCGTAGCGTTATCCACCACCGAAGCCGAATACATGGCTGTTACGGAAGCAATGAAAGAAGCCCTCTGGTTGAAACGGTTGATAGGTGAGCTTTCAAACAAGTTATCCGTTAAAACTGTTTTTTGTGACAATCAAAGTGCAATATTTCTGACAAAGGATCAAATGTTCCATGATCGAACGAAACATATTGATGTTCGTTATCACTTCATCAGAGATGTTATTGCTAAAGGCGATATTACGGTAAACAAAATCAGCACCAATGATAATCCCGCTGATATGTTCACTAAAAGTCTTCCAATAGCCAAGTTCAAAACATGTTTGGATTTGGTGGGTGTTTCTGATCGCATTTGAGCCTGATAGGCTCGTGGTGGAGGAAGTATACTTATTTTTCGAAATCAATTTTTTCTAATATGGTGTTTGCAGAATCTTATAGAGATTTGGAGTATGATGAGCTGTTGATAAACTGTTTTGCATGATCATTGTGCAAGTTAAAGTTTTTCATCCTGTCTCATTTGAAGTCAAGGTGGAGATTGTGGAAGTTTCCTTCAAATATCAACTTTGGATGGTAGAAAAATTGGCTAATTCATGGTTGGTGAATGGTTGGTGTAGGAGTGTTATTGTCAAATATGGCATGTAACATTTTCCTATAAATAGCTATCAAGATTACACCACAAAATGTACCTCAAAAACACATTTCATCTTTTCTCTCTTATACTCATACAAATATATCTTTGATATATTTGTTCTTTCCTCTTTTCTTTATCTCTGTAAACACTAAGTATTATAGTGAATTGGTTCTCGGCTTCCTCCGCCCGTGGTTTTTTCCCGATTTGGGTTTTCCACATAAATCCTCGTGTCTCTATTTTATTTACTTCATTCGTATTTCGTTGTGATTATTACCGTTTGATAATTTTGATCATATTCCGCATTGAGCTAATATTGTCTAAAGTCAATTCGGATCCGTCGTATTTTACAACAGATGAGAAGCATGACATTACTCTTGAGCAATGCATAGTATATCCAAATCATGGCACTGAACAAGCCCACCACATATGGCGCAGACTGAAACCCTTCCGTTGATTTCTTTTTGTAAACTTTATAAAACGTCGGTCTGCATTTTTATTAAATTGTGTCAAAACTTATGATAACTGTTATTTACTCTGATCGAGAGCTATACTATAATATATCACGAAAACAAGTTACCATAAGATGAAAAAACTTATAAGACTTACATGGGTGCAAGAAATACAATAAAGGAGACAACATTACCTGCAAATATTATAAATCAAAATGTTAGTAGCAGAACCATTCCCTAAAATATAGATATTCATATAAGGGCAGGAGAGGGAAAGGCAGAGTGAAGAGATCAATTGAATGGACTATATACCAAGAAGGCCAAATGCAAGAGTGAGGTGAGCCAAGTTCCCAGTCATCTTCCTCTTTAAAAAAAACTAAGTGTTGTTTTAAGTAATGCTACGTTTTCCTCTATATCTCTCTTGTTACTCCTGATGAATGTTGCATAAGAGATAATAGAGTGAGCCCTTTATATAGGCAGCAAAGGCTGAGCATGGTGGGTCTACCAATCCATGAACTTATATTGCAGGCAACTTTCATAATTTTTTTAAATCAGTGACTTGGCACAAGATAATGCCAAGTCGGTTCCATATTTAAACATGCATAGTGCTATAGGATCTAACACCAATTGACGCGTAGCATATTGCGGACTTAGAGAATAACTAGGAGGATGACAAAATGGGCAGAAAAGGGCCAATTTCAAAAGCTAATAACTATTGATGCATTAGAAGTTATATGGATGGAAAGCTTTCAACGGACCGAAGTTTTGACAAATGTTGTAGGCAATTTTCCCCAAGCATCTCAGAGCCGATTTTGCTGTTTTGGCTCCCATAATTTCCATGATTTACGTCAATCATATGATTAGTTAGCTTTAATTTCAGCATTTCCAATTAATTTTCAACATTCAGTGATTTGACAGTAACTGACAAATTTATGCACGTCCTAAAACAGGTTCCATATATATGTTTTAGAGGATATTTCGAATTCATAGAATTTCTACAAATTGTTATTTCTAAATACTTCGTACGTGATTTTACTTATGTACTTAAACAAACCAACCTTTTCTTCATTATTCATGTCCTGCCTGTCTATACTGGATTAGGTGTCCCTTAACAACAGTGGACCTCCAGGTGGCTTTTTTTTAAGCATATGTCACCCACCATCCCATTGCGCTGATTAAACATAGAATCCATTATCTGCTTTTGTAAGCTTATCTTACTTTAACGATGGGTGTGTTACGTACAAATTGATTAGATATGACTACCAATTGCTCAATTTTTTGTTTTGGTGCTTGCATAGTACAAATGATTAGATACGACTACCATTTGATCAATCTTTTGTTCTAGTGTTTGCATAATTGAAAATAACTCCATCACCAATTTCGCACATAAAAAGTGCATGCATGTCTATAGTCACATTTTAATGAATGGCTCAAAAAATTAACTTGATTTTTTTATTTTAATTACATATTTTTTCCATTTTCTTAAGAGCGCAACTAGAACAATCAAGGGAAGGGTGCCAATATTCAGTTTGATCCAACCAACAAGAGCTTTATACGTAGAAATTTTTTTTGTAAAGCTATGTGATGCTTATACGAAAGGTACCTTCAACATAATGTAATTATTGTATTTTATCACAATATTTCTTTTTGGCACATGTTTCATGCAATACATGCTGTAATCGTAATGTATTATTGACGTCCTTCTACGAAGCCAATTGTTCAGATCAAGCCACGATATAAATGAAATCGTTTTTATGTCTATATGGCAACCAATACTAGCCCAGCAAATTCCAATTCATAATTAGGGTACGGTCTATCTCATCTTGAGTTCTTTCCATACGTGATGGAGAAAACTTTTAAGATTCTTGTCAGTATGCACTTTATAATCATTGGAAGTGATTAACACTAAGATCATTGCCTTTATTCCTAGCCTTCCGTAATGCAATTTTGCTTCAATCTTGTGCATAAAAAATTGAACGTGTTTTGTATCCATTTTTATAAGCATTCTATAAAAATCACTCGATGTATGACTAGCTTTCTTTACAACCAAACAAAATTAAAGAGATTATGAAACCGCTCGCCCGTATACCCTGCTAGAAAGGGGCCTTTTTCCCGATGGAATGGAGGTAGTTACCAACGGATTAACGGTGAAAAAGTGACAACAAAACAAAACCCTAATTTTGCAACGAAACGAAGACAATATATTGGTGTATATGTGTATGTTTGTATTGATACACTTCAGTATGTGTGAAATTAGCAATGGTCTATCCCCGGACAACATATTTTAGTCCCTCTTGAACATAACAATTTGTCAATACTACAAAACGACCATAATGCAACACTTTAAGATCAACAATTTAGAGAGTGTTTCTTTTAATTCTAAAACACTAATTTTAAATGAGTGTTGCATCCACATATCTAATGCAATATATTATTCTTAAGTGTGTATATTGAGGTGCTGTTTCATCTTTACAATGGGGGTATTGATACTCTAAATATTACTATTCATTTATAGTTGTTTAATTATAATAGATTGAAAATGTTGACATTCATTAATTGATGGTGTCATTCAACCAATTTTTTACAACAGTTCTCCTTGGATGACATCATATCATTTCAGGTCAAAGATCAACTTTGAAGTACCGTCACGTTAAATATATTGTTAAAGAAAACCCAATGAGAAAAAAACTTTAGCAAAGGAAAAAAGAGGGTAGTGTATAGTTGACTCCTCCCCATGTTGACTTGTAACAACTTATTACGTATTTTGCATGTGTTGTATTATCATGTTGCGAACATGTAATCTAAATATTCCTATAGGAAGGGCTTTGTTAAAAGAAAATAAGATACATTATTGTTAGATTAAACATATTTTATTACAACCTAAATGTCATATGTAATCTCTTGAGTGTAATCTAAGAACCTTGGAGGTGTATGTTTCTCCTTGTTACACTTGATGTATTATTTTATCACTGAAGTGACACATCTTGCAGTGTCTTCACACATTCTCCACTAGCTTCATTTCACGTACTTGCTTTAATGTGATTTGAAGATATGGCAACAAGTATTGATTTTCATAATGCCAGGAAATCTAGTACCTCCATTCATGAATACATGTCTACTTTTAGATATATCTTAATAAGGATATGACAAATAACTTGCATTTACATAACCAATCAAGCCTTGTTTTAAAGTATTAGGATAAATAAGACCAAATTAGTAGTTCCTTGAAAATATCGAAATATGTGCTTGACCCTGCTCGAATGCCTTTTTTTTGGAGATGAAATGAATCTTGCAAGCAAGTTTGAAGCAAAAGAAATGTTAAGTCTAGTATAATTGTTGAGTGTTTTTTCCAAATACATTAAGGGATGGTGATTCTAGACCAAGAACTTCTTTACTTTCTTCATAGGGACGATATAGATCTTTGTCGATATTTAGTGATCTAACAATCATTGGAGTGCTTAAAGGCTTAACATATTGAAACATTTTAACACACATTTTGTATAGTTTGAATGATACATAAGTATTCAATTAGGCATTTGCTTAATCTGTAAACCAAGACAATGTTTGGTTTTTCTAGTATCTTCCATTTCAAATTCTTTCATTAAAATTTAAATCATTTCAAGGATTTCTTAGCATCCCAATAATCTTCAGATCATCAACATCAACAACTATGATCACATATCCACATGTTTTTTTCTTAACTAAAATACATGGTCGACAAATAATATTATTTTTATAACTTTTTCTTGTCAAGTAACCACTTAAGTGATTATACTACATGCATACATATTTCTTTGACCAATATAATTATCTTTGTAATTTGATAGAATATATTTATTTGTGTTATATACTTCATGCTTCATACATTTTAAATCCCTCAGTGATTTTCATATCGATAGCACTGTCAAGCGATCCATACAAGTAAGTCGTAACAACATGCACAATATATATCTCACAATTTCATTTTTCTCGTCTCTTTTTCTTATATAAATACATTTGTACCATAATGGTTTCATAACTGACGTTATGACTATAATGGTTCCAAAGAACATTCACATATTAAGAGAGGTTAAGTCAACTTGCATGACCTCTTTCTAATGTACCCCAATATTGTCTATTTTGGCATTCCATGACAGATTGTGGTTTTGAATCCTTATTCATAAAATCACATGGAACAACATAATAATAAAATTTTATATTTTCCAATTCACTTTGGGCCCTTGCTATTTTTATATAGCCATACCTAATTTCAATCTCCATATCAGTTTTCCTCTTTTAGAGAATTATGATACCATGTGTTTCCTCAAGAACAATTTTCTTATAATCAAGCGCATTTTACATCCCTCTTCTATTACGAGGATTTTCATTATTAGAAACAAATAGGCTTCCATAATTGAGGCATGCTTCAGATTCTTAAGTACATTTATCATCATATTTTCTATCTCGAATTTCAAATCGAGTTGGAGTATTTAACAACTGGTATATATGATTCATTAAGTCTTTTGTTGTGACAATTGTAAATTTTGGTCAACAAAAGTCAACTGTAGTCAAACGAAGCGTACGTTAATTTATATGTTGAAAAGTTATTTTCCATAACTTTTGCGATGAATTATTAATATTATAGTATTACGTATGCCAAATCAAAACAATTATCGGTTAAAAGTCGAAAATACGGACAGCAGACTACTGTAGCGTAAAAATTCGATAATCGTACAATTATTATTTTGAGAATAATAATATTCATAAAACGATCTACTCGTAAATACGAACATGTGGATATATAGAACGTCGAAAACGGAGTTCGTATGTGGAAGTTACAACCATTAAATCGCTGTGAACAGATAAATGTACACAGGGTTTGGGCTCAAAATACAAAATGTGGTGCCTTAAACATCAAAAATGAAATGGCAACTCATATGATAAGTAACGTAATAATATCTAGTATTTAATTTCAAAGCTAAATGCAATTTCCGGTAAAATGCCGAAAATCGCAAAATCGGAAGAATATTGCGCTTAAACGCGTATTTCGACACCCAACGAATTATATTTCAATCAAGATAAATATTTGGCAAAGTTTTTATACAAAATAATTATTTAGAACTTCGTTTCGTCAAAATCTCACAAAATTTCACAAAAACGTCTTACTATTTTATAAAAATCACACATTTTATATAAGTACATTGCTATTTTATAAAAACTAACCCACCCCACCCCACCCCCTACCCATTTCAGCAGCCCCCATAGGAGACAAGCCATCACACCACAAACTTTCTTTTAATTTTATAATCATAGGCCTTAAAAGGCTATAATAAAATACTATAAAAAAATCCAACTAAAATCTCTAAAAGATGATCATCGATCTTTTCATTTGAACCAAATCACCAAACCAACTCATCTTTTCTTCTCTTCTTCCTCTTACTCACGGCTCAAACCACCATCACCATCATCATCTTCAAGCCTCCTTTCCAAGCTCTTTTCACAAGTCCAAGTGGTAAGCTTCCTTCACCCTTTGATTCTAAACAACATACATCCATATCCATTGGATATTAGTTTTTGTCCAAGGGTCTTTCAGCTCCAAACTTCATCATCTTCAAAGATCTTGCAAGTATCCTTGGTAAGTTATGATCATCTAGTGATTTAAGTTCTAAATACTTTCATTTACTCTTTTACACACACATACTCACGAAAATCCATTGGATAATAGCTTTGTCCAAGAGTCCTCCGGCTCCTAGAACCAAAGTCTTCAATCTCCTTCCAAGAAACCTTAAGATCAACCACTCAAGGTGAGTTCATACCCCTCATTTTCATGTTTCAAACCTTTTTGGGGGAGAATACAAGTTCCTTTATTATAAATGTTGATTTATTCAAGTTATATATGTTTAAATGCTATATATGATGTTTTACACAAGTTCACAAAGTTAGTATTTGGGTAAAAATACCTTTGACATGAAATATGGATAGATCTTTGTAAGATGTTCATGATGATTCATAATATGTTTGTATAAAAGTTACTAGACTATAATTAAAGTGTGTAAAAATGTTAAATCTTGAACAAAAATGTTATAAATATGAATTTGGCATGAAATATGAGTAGATCCATGTATTATGAACACTTTGACATATTAAGTTGTGTAAAAGTTACAAAACTACAAATAAAGTATACAAAAACACTAGATCTTGTATAAAAACGTTATAAAAACGAAATCTAGTAAAAACTACGTTTTTATAAATAAAGGCACTATTTGTTAGCAAAATGGTTATAATCAAGTTATTACACCATTTTTGTGAGAATTACCCCAAAGGATAATATTTATAATCTTTTGAACAAGTTATTTCGCTATCGTTCGTAAAAATAAGGTTATTACGACGCAATTACTAAAAATAGACTATTATTGGAATAGTTTATGAACACAAGGTTATTATGACTTTTGAACATGACAAAAATAATTATATAAAAATATATAATTATTATACATTACTATATTATCATGGGAAAAATGATAATAGATAATTACAAGAGTTTTTATATACAAATCGTACGTAAACAAGTTGATTGGAATACATACATTTTTGTGAGATGAATCTTCACAGTACTTTTATAAGTACCTACTATAAGTCCTGAAATTTTATAACCAGAGTCTCGGTAAGATAGCGCCATATTTAAGTATAGATCTATACGGGGCTTGACAACCCCGCACCTGAGCTGCTAGCTACAGCTTGACCGGCAGGTCTGAGGTGTCCAAATGTCTAACATTCCGACGCCTGAAGAACGTCGCAGCAGGCCAACTAGTCACAGTATGGTTATATGGTATCTCACATGGGAAAATAATCAACTTAATATTTTCATAAATTGTTTACGTGGAAATATACATTTCAATGAAAGTTACACTACAGTTTACATAATTACATTTTAGTCTTTGGGATTTAAAGACTTGAACATTTTATGAGAAAATATTGGATTTTCTTGGTTTCCATCACTATCGTTTACAAACAAAGGACATTTCTAATACAAAAATCTTATGAACTCACCAACTTAATTGTTGACACTTTTTCAACTACTTGTATTCTCAGGAAATTGATAAGTTAATGCAAAGCGCTACAAGATGGGACGTTACGACGTCATTTCTGTCTATTTTTTATATCATTTCAATTGTATTTGAAACATGAAACAAGTAAACTTTGTAACATTTGCAATTGATTTAAATGATGGTTGTGTGCTTGGAAATCACTATTGTTCAACTTTGTTATGATATTGTTCATGAAGCCACCCACCCTCAAACTTTCCGCCAATACGGTTTGGGGGTGTGACATTTGTATTATCAAAATGCATCAGAAAATTCATTTACAGGTTCTTTCAAATGCATTATCCTTCAAAGTTTCATATCACATTCTTTTATTAAAGGATCGTTATATGATATAGAATGTTCATATTGCGATGCCTTTTAATTTTCATTCTCTAACAAATCATAAAACGTCAAAAAAATTTCAAAAGTTTTTAAATGTTCCGAAAGTAGGTTCCAAATAGATTTTTAAATCCAATGTAGTATTTCAAGTTAGAGTGTATAGTTCAATATCATAAAAAGATTTCAATGGAACCACACAAACACGTGGCCTTCTAAAAGTCCACAACGAGCTACTAACCATTCAAGTCACCATCCACAAATACATCTCAAAATAGTAAAGTTAAACTCATGGAGTCTAGTGAGTAAACTTTGGAATTTGACTTCTAAGTGGAGCAAGTTACGGGTATTAACCTCTCTCTAAAGGAAAATTCCCAAAATACTTTCAATGTATGTGTGTGTGTGTGTGTGTGTGTGTGTATATATATATATATATATATATATATATATATATATATATATGAGTGTGTGTGTGTGTGTGTGTGTTTGACCACCAATCTCTCAAACCATTTCATTGATTAAGTCATTTGACCACCAATATCTAAATGGGAACATCCCCTAATGAGTGCCCGAGCATCAGACAAGTTAAACCCCTTGCTAAATGTAATGCATATGATGGATGAACAAATCAAATTCCAAAAAGATATTCATTTCTTGAAGAAAATCTTTGTCAAAATTTTGTTTCATGAAATGCACTAAATAATATGTAGGTTCATATAGCAATCAATTAATAATAATTAAATTTAGAAATACTTTGCCAAATATAAGTAATAAGTTTCAAGGACATGTACCTATTGAGTTTTACTCGCCTAAAAAACATGTGAATGTTCTCCGGACCCTCCAAGACTCTATTATCTCTTAATATCCACCTATTGAATACTATAAATGGTTACAAAATGACAAAAATACCCCTATATAATTGTTTTATTGAATTTAAGGATTCATTACTCTTTTCATGTTTATATGAAAGTAATGGAACCAACCAGATGTCAAATAGATAAGCTAAATTTAAGTTAAAAATTTGGATTTGATCAGAGATTAAGCCTGCCAAGGCTCAAATTCACTAGGATTTGGTCTGACGTCATTTTGCTCAATAAGCCAAAAATGCTGATTTTTTACATTAAGCCATTATAGTTTGATGCTTCACTTCCAATCCTTCCGTCAACCTAACCAACGACTAATACTACTTAAAATAAATCTTAATAAATTCTTTCTATAGACAATCTAAGTGTTTAACTTCATTCCAAATAAATCCTCATTCATAATACCATTCCGTTTATTGTGTTTCTCTACACATCTACAGAGTTGTGTTGATTCCAATCTATCACTGATGTTACAAAATCATTTATCAAAATATGATTCATTTGAACTTAACATCCATGTTTTGATATTTAACTTTGTTTCAAACATATTTTATTCCATTATAAGGGTAGTTCACAATTGGAATCACCAATTCCAAACATAAACTTCAATGAACATCATGGAATCACAACAAGGATAAGCTTATAAATCAAAATTTGCATTCATTACTCCATATTTGTATATATACAATGCATTTTAATGGATCAAAAGTACAATCTAGACATTGCTACATCTGGGAGATTCCATTGAAGTTAGGTCAAAACTTGAAGTTTCAAAACATGAAGTAATGAATCAATAGTGACATCATTTGTTCAAATAGAGTTTGAAAACATTGAAATAGGTTTAAAATCATCAATAAACACCATAGAAACACTTGAAACCCATAATTCATCATTCAAGAGCTTTAAAATTCCCAAAAACTCTTAAAATTCAAAAACTAAGTCATGGATAATAAAAATGAACGTCAACTAACATTAAAACAACTAAAACAATATAATAATTGTTGGATTAGGTGTCTAAGCCATGACTAATAATTAGTATTTATCTAATTAATAGTAGCATAGTCCATTTGGGTTGCCCTCATAGTTGGAGGATTGGTAGAAAGTCCGGTAGAGAGAAAGATTGATTTATTATGTGATTAATAAATCAATAGAAATTAAATAAATAGTTTATTAATATATTTAAGTGATAATATATTAATTAGAAACTATAATAATTAATTAGAAATTTTTCTGGAATTAATTAGAATTAATTTGGCAGTTAAATTAATTAATTAAAGGTGCAGGGACTAAAACTGTAATTATTCAATAGTTGAGTAAGTGACAGTTTTAAGTGAGTGTGGTGTTGGCCGAAAATATATATATAGATATATATATTTTCGAAAGATATATATATTTACAGATAAATATGGTTTGAATGATTAAAATAAAGGTTTTATCTTAATTCGAATTCAAAAAGGTTTATCTGTAACGTTTATCTGATAACCACATGAAGCCTATAAATAGGGAGGCTCACAAACCCTAAACCTACGATTTTGACTCTCTCTCTCTCTCTCCCAATAATTTTCGGCCAAGACTCCAGCTAGGGTGTGACTGCATTTGAGGCAAGAGATTTTTGTTGCTTTGCTTCCAAGTTTCACTAAATGTTGGTTTTTCTTAATCTCTTCTTTTAGTTTATATTTTCTGGGCCTTTTAGGATTTGTTATATGTTTAACAAGAAGAAAACTTAGATCTATATAGGTTGTATGTGAACTTAGGAATTTTAGTTGTAGAAAACCTTTCAGTGGTATCAGAGCTTTTTGGTTTGTTTTCTTGTTAAATTGCTATAACTGTTTCCTGTAAATTATGGTTTATTGTTTCTAAACCCTAATGTGGCCTTTTCGAAAATTAGGGTTAGGGTTTCGAAAACCCTGGCCCCTCCCCTCCTGCTTGGCGTGAATTTAGGATAGGTTTAGAAGGCTTTCTATTTTTGGTAACTTTAATTGTTTAAATAGATAAACCTTAAACCTCTTATCCTAAAAATCGAAAATTAGGGGATAAGGATAGGTTTAAATTAATTTGATTATTTTGTGACACCTATCTGCGAAATTAATTAATTTAATTAATTGTTTAATTAAAAGATAATTAAAAGGACTTAATTAATTTCGATTAAATTGTTTTTAATTCCGAAAATTAATACATAAAATCTAGTAATATTTTAAAAGGTTTAAAATATCAAATTTAATTAATTTAATTAATTGGTTAATTAAAAGATAATTAAATCGGGTTTTAATGGTTTAATTTAATTTTAAATTTAATAGCTTAAATCGACAATAAATTAAAAGATAAACCAGAAACAAATTTTTAATGGTTTAAAAAAATTACATCTTATATATATTATAACTAGGAAGTTATTTTTTATATGTATGAGATTAAATGGTTAGTCAAATCATTAGTAGGCCTCATTCACGAAGCTGGTCTATAAAGTGGGTATAAAGAGACTGCCTATAAAATGGCGGTCTAATGGGTGAACACTCTCGCCCACCGCTCGCCTGATCAGTGGAGGGTCATTAGCCGAACAGGTTTGATAGGACCGCCTAATAATCACTAAAAGTATAATGATTCAAAGTACTAGAACACTTAATAAAATCTCAATCTAGTTACTTTAGGAAAAATGTGAATTGGTGCTAACCCATGAAATTGCACATTACACTTTATGAAACATTGGTGGAGCGTGTGTGGTTTACCGGCACGCCAATTGGGGTTCATAAAGAGTTGCAATGGGTTTCTCGGGTGTTGTCATTGTTGATGGAGCGTGTGTGGTTTACCGGCACGTCAATTGGAGATGACAACTGACCCCGAGAGTACCAAGCTAATTTGCATGGTTATTCACACCCGGTTTGTGATCCTCGGTATCCCAGTCACAAAGAGTGGGGCACATCCGAGATTAAAACATGCTATTGAACAGTTCAATAAATCTCAAAGAATCTAGGAATTCCATTTTAATATGATATCTTTCCGCGGTGGAATTGGCTGAATCGTCATTCGCCTACCTTATAAAATTTACAATATTGATTACGGCATCCCTCTTCGAGATTGTAAATTGTTATTGTAGGATCCTAGCCTTATAATTATTATTGGGTTATTATAAGGATTATTATTAATATCTAATTAAAACTATCTTCTTTTATAGATGTCTTCTGCTGATCAAACCGCCCCCCAATCAAACTCCAATGTTACCTCTATCTTGTCATTATGCTCCAAAGTTACGTTGGACGGTACCAACTATAATGACTGGATCCGTAACATCAAGATGGCTCTAAGGTTTGAACATAAAGAGTATGTTCTGGAAACCGAGCTAGTTGAAATTGACCCTGATACTGCAACTCCTGAAGAAATCGCTCAATACTCGAAACATTCTGATGATGCAACCAAAGTGGCTTGCATCATGATAGCTACAATGAACCCAGAATTGCAAAGAATATATGAAGACTACTGGCCCTATGAAATGCACAAAGAGCTGGCGGAAAAGTTCCGCAAGCAGGAGCGCAAAGAAAGGCGCGAGGTAGTCAAAGCTTTCACCAATGCAAAGCCAAAGGATGGAGAGTCCATCTACAACCACGTGCAGAGGATGCAAGGATATGTGGAAAGGCTTAGGAAGCTCGAGATGCCAGTTCACGAGGATTTAGCTGTAGACATAGTGCTAAATTCTCTACCTAGTTCATATGACCAGTTCACGCTGGCGTATCATCTGTACAACTCTCAGGCCACTCTGGTCGAACTGCATCGCATGCTCCGCACCGCTGAGGACGGAATGAAGGGTATGAGTGTACCCGCAGCTAATGAAGTCGTACTGGCCATTACTGGTGGAAAGGGTAAGAAGAGAAAGGGCCCTCCTAAGCAAAATTTGAGGGAAAAGGTCCATGTTGGGTCATCCAACAGTGGGACAAAACCCAAGACTTCTGGCATTCCTCACAATGCCAACCCTAAAGAAGCTGAATGCTTCTATTGCAAAGCGCGGGGCCATTGGAAGAGAAGCTGCCCAACATACTTGCAAGACTTGAAGGATGGCAAGGTCAAACCGTCTTCAGCAGGTATATACACTATCTCTAGAAACTCACCATCTTCCAGTTCTTGGGTCCTTGATACAGGATGTGGTTTTCACATTTGTTCTAATTTACAGGGCCTAAGGTAAAGCAGGGAGGTGGAGCACGATAGACTCAACCTGATCATGGGAAATAGGAGATCGTCGCCTGTAACCAAGATCGGGACTTATAGTTTAGTGCTCAGTAGTGGTGTTTGTTTAGAACTATTTAATTGCTGTTATTCGCCAGAAATGGCAAGGAATATTATTTCGGTTCATGCATTGTTCAGACAAGGTTTACAGTTTTCATTTGATAATACTAATGGTTCTATCTCTGTTTTTTCAAAATGGCATTTCTGTATTTACTGCTTTACCTTGTGATGGTGTGTATGAAACTGTGCAATGTGTAGACAATTTAGGTCATAGTGTAAACTTTATTGATTCTTCTAGTGGTGTAGAAAAGGCGTGCTTATGGCACTGTCGTCTTGGGCACATTAACAAGAAACGCATCGCCCAACTCCAAAAGGATGGAGTGTTGGAATCATTCGACCTCAAATCGGATGATGTATGCGAATCTTGTCTTTTGGGCAAGATGACAAAATCACCTTTCAAGGGTTCCATTGAAAGAGGTGAAGGTCTTTTGGATATCATACACATAGATGTGTGTGGTCCCTTCAGATCTACCACAAAAGACGGCACACGGTTCTACGTGACCTTCACTGACGATTTTAGTAGATACGGGTATATCTACTTAATCAAACACAAGTCAGACACCTTTGAAAAGTTCAAAGAGTTCAAAAATGAAGTTGAGAATCAATTGGGCAGGAAGATAAAGATGCTTAGGTCCGACAGAGGCGGAGAGTATCTTAGTATCGAGTTCCTAGACTATCTGAAGGAATGTGGAATAGTTTCACAGTTATCGTCTCCTCGGACACCACAGTTGAACGGTGTTGCCAAGAGACGTAACTGAACCTTGTTAGACATGGTTCGTTCCATGATGAGTCGAGCTTCACTTCCCATTCACTTCTGGGGGTATGCCTTAGAGACTGCCTCCCACATCCTCAATCTTGTCCCTACTAAGAAGGTTGCTAAAACACCTCATGAGATGTGGACGGGGAAAGTTCCCTCGTTAGCACATATCAAAGTCTGGGGTTGTGAGGCTTTCGTTAGACGAGAGACTCACGATAAACTCGCAGAGAGAAGCGAGAAATGTTTTTTCGTTGGATATCCCAAACAGTCCTTTGGATACCTGTTCTACAGACCAAGCGAGGACGTGGTCTTTGTAGCGAGACGGGGAGTCTTTCGAGAGAGAGAACTCATATTCAAAGAGGACAGTGGGAGTACCATTGACCGTGAAGAAATTCAAGAGTCAACCGATAATGCAACCTTAGGGGAAACTAGCAACCAATAAGAGGAAGAAGTTCTTGTTGGTCCGACTGACATATCCTTTCCTCTTAGACGCTCTAGTAGAGTTACCATGCCACCCGAGTTTTATGGATTCCATATAACTACGGATGGAGATACGTTTGTCAGTGATAGGACACTGATAAATTTGGATGAACCTGCTAACTACCGGGAAGCGGTGGCGGGCCCTGAGTCTGCCAAGTGGAAAGAGGCAATGGACAGCGAGATCAAGTCCATGTATGACAATCAAGTTTGGAACTTGGTTGACAATGTACCGGGTCGAAAGACAGTCGGGTGCAAATGGATCTTCAAGAAGAAGACCGACATGGACGAAAAGGTACACACTTTCAAAGCAAGACTGGTTGCGAAGGGCTTTACTCAAACCCCAGGGATTGACTATGATGAGACCTTCTCACCAGTGGCTAAGATAAAGTCAATTAGGATTATGCTGGCCATAGCTGCATTTCATGACTATGAAATTTGGCAGATGGACGTCAAAACCACTTTCCTTAATGGGAAGTTGACTGAGGATGTTTACATGAATCAGCCAGAGGGTTTTGTTGATGCAAAGTATCTTGACAAAGTGTGTAAGCTTGAGAAATCTATCTATGGGTTAAAACAACCTTCTCGCAGCTGGAATCTTTGTTTCCATGAGAAAGTCAAAGAATTTGGTTTCTCTAGGAGCGAGGATGAGTCTTGCGTATATGTCAAAGCTAGTGGGAGTATAGTCACTTTCCTGGTGTTGTATGTAGATTACATACTGCTCATGGGAAACGACGTTCCGACCCTACAAGATGTCAAGTCTTGGCCCGGAAAGTGTTTCGCCATGAAAGACCTAAGAGAAGCAGCCTATATTCTCGGGATAAGAATATTGAGAGATAAGAAGAAGAGACTAATTGGACTTAGTCAGAGCACATACTTGGAAAAGGTGCTGAAAAGATTTAGTATGGAAAATTCCAAGAAGGGAGAGCTACCAATGCAAAGTAATGCTAAGCTGCGTAAGACTCGGAGTCCAAGTACAGACGAGGAAATTGCGGACACGAGTCGGGTACCTTACGCTTCGGCTGTGGGGTCAATCATGTACGCCATGACGTGTACTCGTCCCGACGTGACTTTTGCCTTGAGCATGGTCAGTCGATACAAGGGAAACCCTGGTAGGGCACATTGGACAGCGGTCAAAAACATACCCAAGTATCTGCGAAAGACGAAGAACTTTGTTTTAGTCCTTGGTGACAGTGACACCTTGAGAGTTGACGGGTATACTGATGCCAGCCTTCAGACAGATAGAGACAACGGTCGGTCTCAGTCGGGCTGGGTATTCCTGTTAAATGGGGGAGCAGTGACTTGGAAAAGTTCCAAGCAAGAGACGGTGGCTGATTCAATGTGTGAATCAGAGTATATCGCAGCGAGTGAAGCGGCAAAGGAAGCGGCTTGGCTGAAAAACTTCATCGGTGACATTAGAGTAGTCCCGAGTATTCAGGAGCCTATGGAACTGTTCTGCGATAATAAAGGAGCGGTTGCTTTGACAAAGGAACCGAGAGATCATGGAAAGTCCAGACACATCGACAGAAAGTACTACTACATAAGACATAGGGTAGAAGAAGGTCACCTCATAGTAAAGAGGGTATCATCAGAAGATAATCCTACAGATCCCTTGACAAAGGCTCTGAGTAGGGTTAAGCACTATCAGCATGCACGGCGCATAGGATTAACAGATGATATTAGTTTTTTGTAATTAGATAGGATTTGAAACTTGTTGCAATATAAATGTAATTAACTTTGGTGAATTAATAATATAGTTTTGTTGATGAGTATTTGATACTATCATTTGTTGATTGTTTATTATTGTGTTTCAATTTTGCATGTTTACTTCCTGAGTAATTTAATTATTATGCAAATATCCACAGTCACTCATACTTTTTAAGGAGTAAGTATGAATGAAGACTGTCATGAATAGTTTTGTAGATTGTCTAATGAGTTAGACATAGCAATAAGATTGCTACAATATTCATGAGTACTTAGAAAATTGGGATTTGAGTATTGGATAAACCCACGCTCAACATATTGCTTCATGGATTTCATCATAAGCAATGTTGAGACGATAATATCTTTTGATCTTTAAGTAGAGACATATGAGTTATGTTTTACCAAGCGGTTGTTCATTGACAATACGAAAACGCATCGGTAACACGGTGTTATAAAACGTGTTGTTGTGAATGATTTGACTAGTAAAGGACATAAGTATATGAGTCAAAACTTATTCGTCCCTTGACCCTGTCGGGAAAACAGATATCTGTAGGCCTCTCGATGATTTTGAAGTTGACTGAAAGGGTTGGCCAACCAGGACTAAATTGATATAATCAATTTGTAGTCTTAAAGTCATATGCAAATCAGAAATCGGGAAACAGAGAATCAGACCAGGATTAATCTTAATCCATGTCCTGAGTCTGAAAAATATCTTGTTGGACGGAGGATCATCTGAACACTTATCTTTGGACAGAACTGACTAGGTCAGAGTTCGGCAGCGGTTTCTAGGAAGCTACAGTTGCTAAATTAATTAGAGGGTAAATTGGTAATTTTAGTCATAGACTTATCCAAGTGGGAGACTGTTGGATTAGGTATCTAAGCCATGACTAATAATTAGTATTTATCTAATTAATAGTAGCATAGTCCATTTGGGTTGCCCTCATAGTTGGAGGATTGGTAGAAAGTCCGGTAGAGAGAAAGATTGATTTATTATGTGATTAATAAATCAATAGAAATTAAATAAATAGTTTATTAATATATTTAAGTGATAATATATTAATTAGAAACTATAATAATTAATTAGAAATTTTTCTAGAATTAATTGGAATTAATTTGGCAGTTAAATTAATTAATTAAAGGTGCAATGACTAAAACTGTTATTCAATAGTTGAGTAAGTGACAGTTTTAAGTGAGTGTGGTGTTGGCCGAAAAAATATATATAGATATATATATTTTCGAAAGATATATATATTTACAGATAAATATGGTTTGAATGATTAAAATAAAGGTTTTATCTTAATTCGAATTCAAAAAGGTTTATCTGTAACGTTTATATGATAACCACATGGAGCCTATAAATAGGGAGGCTCACAAACCCTAAACCTGCGATTTTGACTCTCTCTCTCCCAATAATTTTTGGCCAAGACTCCAGTTAGGGTGTGACTGCATTTGAGGCAAGAGATTTATGTTGCTTTGCTTCCAAGTTTCACTAAAGGTTGGTTTTTCTTAATCTCTTATTTTAGTTTATATTTTCTGGGCCTTTTAGGATTTGTTATATGTTTAAATAGAAGAAAACTTAGATCTATATAGGTTGCATATGAACTTAGGAATTTTAGTTGCAGAAAACCTTTCAAAAACTACTTGAAATTAAGTTATTATTCCAAATTTTTAGATTTGCAATTTTCCCAAAATGCTAACTCGATTTGTAGTGAAGAATGATAAGAAAGTATACTCATAGGTTGTTTTGAACGAGAATCTAACACAAAATCTTAGAGTTTTACATTCCAAACTCTTAAATATCTTCAAAATTCGATGAACACTTCTTTCGAATCTCCAGAATATGTTCTCATCAAAATCTACTAGCGAATAAGACATAGTTGTTATATATCTTTGGCATACTGGCAAAAAAACCCTCCAACTTTCTATTTTCACACAAGGTCCCCAATTTCCTACCCCTTTCCTATTAATGTCTTAGTTTTTATTTTTCAAGTATGTAGGAAGTAAATTCTTAACATTTAGGTTAATTAAATAACTCAAAAGTGGTCAAAGTACAACTTTAAAAAATTGACACTTTTAGTCCATCCTTAAATATTTTTAACCCCAAGGTTTCCAATATTAACTCCTAATATTTTAACTCAAAGGTTTCCAAAATTATTACCTAATTGTTTGTTTTTCACTTTTCTCTAAGTTTCAAGGATTTGGCAAGATTAGTCCCTCATCCTAAAATTTCTCCAAAGGGTCTCAAATCCTAATTCCAAACTTATGGATCACATCTTTGTACTTTCTAACATTGATTTCATAACATTTTTGTTTCCAAATCTTGTCCAAACATTATATTGCAACTTTTCCCAATTTTAACAGTTTTAGTCTTTTTTTATCATGTGTTTTCCTTTTATCCCTTTTATCTAACTGTTTGAGACATCCTAATGAGCTTAAAATTCTAATATAAACTAATTTTATTTATTTAGAAGGTTTAGTCTGTGTATTTGAACTTAATTTAATTTATTTATTTATTTTTATTTTATTTACCAATAAAAATATTTTTTTACCAAAATGGTCTCAACCAGTAGGGCATGGATGTTACACATACAATGAAATATTATTTTCTTGGCTTTTGGTTTCTTACTTAGTGATGGGAAGATTTTCTGATCAAAATAGGAATGAGCAAAGCATGCTTTAAAAAGATCACATTTCAAAACTTCAAGGTACCTTATGATATACCAAACATATATTCCCAAGCTTATTTAAGGACCCATTTTTGTACGTTGTTGTGGAGCTAAAAATAGGAACTTATACTACAAATCCAAAAAATTTATGGTTGAAAATATTTGGTTCTTGTCCAAAAACATGTTTAATGGGAGAATTTTTATGATATGTGGTTGGTCTCATACTATTTAATGATATAGCATGTAAATTTAAATGACCTGATGTCGATACATGATGTTTTGTTCTCGTTATTAAGGATGTACTATTATGTGGAGACTTTTAATTAATGATTTAGCTAAACCATTTTATGTGCAAACTTGTATGACTTGATGCTCAACAATAATAATTCACATAGACATACAATAGTTGTGTAATGCTTGAGTCATAAACTCACCATCAAGTCCTATTCTTTTGATTGTATAATTAGAAAAATACACACTCAAATTAATTATCAAAGCCATGAATTTTACAAATTCTATGTTACAATTTGATAATAGGAAAACATAAGACTATCTACTAGATACATCTATCAAGACCATAAAGTATATATCAATAAATTTAGGTGATTACTTTTCAACTTCCATCGGTGAAAGTCTTGTAATGAATTTCCCAATGAAACAATATATATATGCATGGGCTTGTTTTCTTAATTGTTTCGCGCATCATTTTTAATCTTGGATGGCCTAAATTATCATGTCATTAACTAAATATCCTATGATTACAATAATTCTCTTAACTACTGTATTTGACTCTATGATATTTATATATGTATACTGTAAACCAGAATCAAATTTCCGTAATTTTTCCATTAGATGATTATTATTTATGATTAGTACATATTCTTTGACTTTGGAGAAAATATTTAATTACCTATTAGTAACATTGCACCATTAGGTAACATGAAATGATCCTTTCATGTTCCCTCAATCAAGTCGACAGGACCCAATATAGTATGTATACTCTTTTTCAGGTTTAGTTTGGAAGAATATTTCTTATATGTAACGTCTCATTTGCGAGCTTCCGTCTTGGCAACATTTGTTGATTAGGAACAACCTTGATGTGATGCATATCTAGAATAATGTGTTAAATAATATTTTCCAAACAATTATGCGCACCTCCAAATCTAAAGACAATTTGAATGCAAGGAAAGATATTGAGCTTCTTTGTAATCGGCCTCCTTTAAACCCTATTCGTGACAACAATGGTAAGGTGAGCAAAAAATGGAGATTACACTTTAGAAAAGGACAATGTAAAAAGGTCTATGTATAGTTAAAAAACTTAAACTTGCAGACGGATATGCGTCCAACATAGGGAACTGTCTAAACATAACAAATAACAGTTTTTATAGTTTCAAAAGCCACGGCTGTCACATGTTTATGCAAAGGCTGCTTCCACTTGTTATAAGAAGTTTTGTTCAAATGATATATTTGAGGCAGTAACAGAATTGTGCATGTTTTTTTGGATCTTCTGCTCGATAACATTCCATCTAGAACTTGTATAACATGAAGCGCACTACTGTTCAAACTGTCTGCAAGTTAGAGAGAATATTCCTTCCTAGATTTTTGATTCCGTGGAACACCTTATCATACATCTAGCCGATGAAGCTATTCTTGGTGGGCCAGTGCAATATAGATCAGTATATCAATACGAGAGGTGATCTCACTCTTTGTATTCTTATAGATCGAACGTCTTTCCAAATTCTGTTTAGCATTCCTAACCTCTTCTCGATATTTTCTAAATGTAGGAAGCTTGGTTTAACAATAAAAAGAATTAGAAACAAAGCAAGGGTTGAGGATTCAACTATTCAGGAACATCTAGTGAATGAATTTGCCACCAACTATTATTTATAATTCATCCAAATGATTGAGAAACACCATAATTAAGGGTCGGAATTTTGCACCACAACATCACAGATCTCCGAGTGGTGAATCTCAATTAAGCATTTTTGTCTTTGCATCAAGAAGATTATATTAAAAGCGTAGAAACCAAAATCTCATGACTAATGAATAACTTAACAATGCGTGTACATACATTCTACTAAATTGTGAAGAAGTTACCCCTTGCATCATCGAATTCGATGAAGTGGCACCACAAATGTATATGGATGACCCAGTTTCGTGTCTTAGAGATAAATACTTTCCTAGATGGTTTAAAAATCGTGTAAGTAAAACCAAATAAATTCTAATGATTAATATTAGTGCATAATTAACCAAGACAATGTTTGTTGTTCTTCAATGTAGATAACGATGGACCCATTGAGGGTAATGATCGGGGTAAACGTGTGGAAATTTTAGCAAGGAAATCATCACGATTCACTTAGTCTCATATATAATGGGTACTTTGTAAATGATTACAAGTTCCACGTGCTGGAATATGGTAAGGGACATGTGACAAGTAACTATGGTGTATGCATGAGAGGGTAGAAGTATAACACTGAAGAGTCTAACTACTATGGGTTAGTAAATGGATACTAAAGCTCAAGTATTGTAGCAGCGGGCTCCCAGTTGTTGTACTTTTTAAATGTACTTGGTTTGATAACATGAACTGCAGTATTGTAGTTAACAAAAATAGGTTGGTTGATGTCAAGCCCATGTCTCGGCTTTAAACTAACGACCCATTCATCTTGGCATCACAAGCGAAACAATTGTATTATAGATCATAGCCTTCATGAAAAAGGAAACAAAAGATTTGTGACACTTGTCAAGACAAAACCATGAGGGGTATATAATGTCACTGATGTTGAATGGAAGTCGCAAACGATGGAAACATGGGACCAGATGGATTCTTTCAGATTGATGAGCGTTTTGAGTTACCCAATGAAGTAACTAATAGTGAACATCGGTTCCTAGTCACAGATACCAATGCAACTAAGTTAGTGACATATGAGGAGGATGAAGAATTTGAAGAACATGTTAAAGAAGTTGAAGAAGAGGACTTTGAAGTGGAAGACTTTGAAAAAGAAGAATTTCAAGAGGAGAAATTTGAAGAAGAATTTGAAGATGATGTTGAAGATGATGTAGTTTATTCTGAGCATTCTTCTAATTAACATTAAGAACTTACTTAAAAACGTTGTAATTTGTAAATTTTAATTAATTTTCAGTTTATCATAAGGTTTTTACATTTTTAATATTTGCTAGCATAGGGTTTATCAATCTTATATTTTAAAAATAATAGTTCTTATGCTATTAAATGTAAGGTACATATGTCGAATAACAACCGACGACGCATTCCTTCTTAGGGAGGTTCATCAATAGGTGGTGGGTGATCGAATAGTGGGCGATCAGGCGGTCGTTTTAATACTGATTTTGATGACATGGTAGCGACAGAAAAACTAATGCAAATAAAAAAAATCGTCAGATTTTCATCGCAAAATTCTGTCACGAGAGGCTCTCACTCAAACTGCGATGGAAAACATTTGTCAAAAATCACCCACAACTTATTTGTCGTAATGTCGTCATAATCGTTCGACGCTTATCTGTTGCAAATATATTTGTGGTAAATCCATCGGGAATCACCCGGTATTAGTTTGTCATGATTTCGTTGCAAAATCTGTCGCAAATGTGTCTGTCATAAATCCGTCGGAAATTTGCGACGGAATGTTCCGTCGTCTTTTGGACATTATTTCGTCGGATTAAGTTTCCTACGCCCTCT
Organism: Cichorium intybus; assembly: GCA_023525715.1. NCBI lineage: Eukaryota > Viridiplantae > Streptophyta > Magnoliopsida > Asterales > Asteraceae > Cichorium > Cichorium intybus. The sequence continues at coordinate 49,366,497 of CM042011.1, forward strand.
TTTCTGACAGACTACATTTCGTCAATCCTTTGTCGGAATAATGCGACGGAATTTGATTACCCCAGGATTTTACCCAATGTTGTAGTAGTGGTTATTTTATGTCGCTTTTCTATCAAGCTTTAAATTTGATCTTCAATTCTTACTTTCAGCCATTAACGATTGGCCAATCTATAAACTTACCTTTGTCACCTTGCAAAAGCAAGAACATCTTGTTGGGTTTTTTATGCTTGAGAATTAAAACACTAGTTTTTACTTTAGTTGCTACTATGGACGCATAGTTTTTTTGAATGGTTCGTACTTTTCACAATGTGCTTCGAATTTTGTAAATTAAAGGAAATTAAGGACCGAGTACAATGTTTACATGAGCTGTACAAAACCTTCAAGAGGATGGGTTGCGTATATCTAGAGATTAGAAGAGGCATCCAATTGTAGGTTTCATGCACCCACTTCAATGGTGCAATTTGGCACATTATGGAGAGCTTGAGGTTCAAAACTTGCTTGATTAGTCATGTCAGCACGCAACGAAGTTTTCAGCTTTCCAACATCGATGATTTTGTGATCTCTATATTCTGGGAGTTTTTGCTCCGCCAGTTCAGCGACCTTCTCTTCACATTTATACATTTTTTCGTCGATTACAGGCTTTTTGTTTTTGTATACAAAGTATAGAATCATTTGAATGATACCAAAAGTGAATCCAAGTACATTTGGAATCTGTATAAGATGGTATAAAGAAACTCGTTAGATAAAAAGATAGCTAACTTTGTTAAAGAGTAACATACAAAAGATCATTGTGTTGTTTGTATTATATCATACCGCAATATTAAAATCACCAAGAAGTAGGCCATAAAAGAACCACATAACAGCGCTAAGGGTGAGCGCTACTGATAGTAGTATTGGCATGTACTCTACGCTTTTTGTTTTAATCACTTGTCGCTGAAAAATAATATGAATAGCATACATATTACGATATTTCACCATGTGAAATGCAAAGAAAAAGGGATTCTTCTATCAAAAATTAAACAAAAAGTTTAAATGTATATATGTACCAGAACTCCCAAAGGTGCTACAAAAACACATAAAGAAAACACAAGGCAAATCCATCCAACTATCACGCCACGGGTCACTCCACTTGCAAAGAACTGAGTCAGGACAACAATCAATCCAAACCCAACAACTATTAGCAATACGATTAGCTTCAGACTCTCCATCTGCAAAACCAAGTTTTTTTTGTGTGTTAATTTCTTCCTAAATGATAACTGTGATCATTCAGTTTTATTGTGAAGTAAAGATTAGCACATACCCGAGCCTTCCTTGGTGCATAGAAGAGAAAGAAACCAATGTACAAGGTTTCGATGATGCACCCTACTGAGTTAATGGTGATGAGAAGCATGACATTACTCTTGAGCAATGCGTAGTATATCCAAAGCATGGCACTGAACAAGCCCACCACATATGGCGCAGACTGAAACCCTTCCGTTGATTTCTTTTTGTAAACTTTATAAAACGTCGGTCTGCATTTTTATTAAATTGTGTCAAAACTTATGATAACTGTTATTTACTCTGATCGAGAGCTATACTATAATATATCACGAAAACAAGTTACCATAAGATGAAAAAACTTATAAGACTTACATGGGTGCAAGAAATACCATAAAGGAGACAACATTACCTGCAAATATTATAAATCAAAATGTTAGTAGCAGAACCATTCCCTAAAATATAGATATGCATATAAGGGCAGGAGAGGGAAAGGCAGAGTGAAGAGATCAATTGAATGGACTATATACCAAGAAGGCCAAATGCAAGAGTGAGGTGAGCCAAGTTCCCAGTCATCTTCCTCTTTAAAAAAAACTAAGTGTTGTTTTAAGAAATGTTACGTTTTTCGATCTATATCTCTCTTGTTACTCCTGATGAATGGTGCATAAGAGTTAGTAGAGTAAGCCCTTTATATAGGCAGCAAAGATTGATCATGGTGGGTCTACCAATCCATGAACATATATTTCATGCAACTTTCATAATTTTTTTAAATCAATGACTTGGCATAATATAATGCCAAGTTGATTACGAATTTGAACCTGCATAGTGCTATAAGATATAATATCAATTGATGCTAGCATGTTGCCGTCTTAGAGAATAACTAGGAGGATGAGAAAATGGGTAGAAAAAGGTCCAATTTAAAAGCTAATGACTTTTGATCCATTAGGAGTTACGAGACTCACTTTATATGGATGAAATGCTCTCTAGGACCGGAGTTTCTTACAAATGTCGTATGTGAGTGTAAACACATGTAAACACAAACTTGGTCTCACCAACCATTGCAGCCACCAACCCACTTACCCACCATTGTTGAAGAACCAACCCACCATTGTTGAAGAAGGTGGCAAACTTTGTTTTCTCTTGTTTAAATTCATTGAACGTAGTTGTTGTTTTTAGTCTTGGCTTGGCTATAAATAGAGGTTATAGCTTCATTGTAATGTACCACAAAAAACATAGAAGAGAGTGTTTAGATAGTTAGCGAGTGTTTTTCTTTTCTTGTATTTCAGTTTGAGTATTGAATAAAAGAACATTTGAGTTCCAACAAGTGGTATCAGAGCTTGGTTAAGCTCCCGGGGCAACTTTCTAAACACCCTCGGGTTTTTTGGTCAAAAATTTTTTTGTCTCAAAATCAATTTTCGAGAGCACCATTGGAAAGGTCTCGTTCTCAGGATTCCGAATATATATTTTTCGGAATTTTTCGACACCCGGATCATCCTCAAACGGCCGGTCAAAGTTCGCCGGAAACTCGCCGGAAAAACCAGTTCGCCGGAGATCTCGCCGGAGAAGACGACACTGTAGCAGTTCACTGTAGCGCCACTGTAGCAGGTTTCAGAAAAGTTACGTTTTCGTCCCTGTATTTCCGAAAATTTTCAGATTGGTCCCTATTTTTCAGAAAAACTTCAGAATAGCCCCTATACTTCAAAAAGTTTCAAACAAGCCCCTGAACTTCTGAAAATTACATTTTTATCCTTGTAATTTTCATAAATTACACGTAATTTTCGTATACGCCAAGAATGTCCACACCAAGCTCGTCGTCTCATCTCGAAATTGAAAGTGTTCAAAGGACCGGGAAGGATAGTAGTGTTACGTTACACTATCAATTGCTTACGAAAATAAACTACGCGGTGTGGGCTATAAAAATGTGAGTGAATTTGCAAGCACAAGGAGTGTGGGATGCAATTCAAAATGCAAGAGTAGATGAACAAACAGATAGGATGGCGCTTGCGGCCATTTACCAAGCGATTCCAGAGGACGTACTTCTTATGTTGGCCGAGAAGGACACGGCTAAAGAAGCATGGGAAACGCTTAAGATGATGCATATGGGAGCTGATCGGTTAAAGGAGGCTAAAGTACAAACGTTGAGAAGTGAATTCGAGGTGATCCAAATGAACAATGGTGAGTCGATAGATGATTTCGCCATGAGATTGAACACTATTGTGACCGGTATTCGATCTCTCGGTGAAAAGATCGAGGAGAATACGGTGGTGAAGAAGTTTCTTCGAGCCGTCCCAATGCGATTTATACAAATCGTAACATCTATCGAGCAATTTGGAGACATGAAAAACATGACGGTTGAAGAAGTTGTAGGCCGTCTCAAGACCCACGAAGAGCGACTTCGAGGGTATGAAGAACGGGAAGAAGGACCTTCTCTATTGCTTACTCATGCCAAGTGGGCATCTCAATCTAAGCAAACCAACGAGGGAGACTCGTCAAACACTTCAAGGGAAAGTGGAAACCAAGGCCAAGGACGTGGTCGAGGTCGTGGGTATGGTCGAGGAGATGGTCATAAGTATGATGCAAACCGGAATGACTACAATCGTCCTCGAAAGGACAAAAGTAAAATAAAATGTTTTACTTGCGAGGAATATGGTCATTATGCATCAGAGTGTCCAAATAAGAAACGAGGTGAGGAGGTGAACCTCACCCAAACCAATGAAGATGAAGAGCCTATTTTAATGATGGCGATCTCGCAAGAAGATACACCAGGTATGGTGCCGCTAAAAGAGAAGAACGGCGTTGATATCCCTGCATCCGAAGAAAGTCAAGTTGATTCCGAGGAATGGTACCTTGACAACGGTGCTAGCAATCATATGACCAGAGATCGTTCAAAGTTCCATGAGTTAGACAAGAACGTGACGGGTTATACACGGTTCGGAGACGGGTCAAAGATCGACATCAAAGGAAAAGGTACGATCTTGTTTGATTACGGAAACGGAGATCAAAGACTACTTAACGAGGTATATTACATTCGTAGACTTAAAAAGAATATTATAAGTCTTGGACAACTAACCGAAGACGAGAATCGAGTCAACATGGATGGTGATATTTTACGGGTATTTGACAATAGTAATACTTTACTTTTTAAAGTAAAAAGAACCCGTAACCGACTCTATAAGACACTTTTAAAGACGAGACGAAAAATGTGTCTTTTATCATCCCAAGATGATCCAGGTTGGTTGTGGCATCAACAACGTCCGTATGCCAATTATTATACCATGAAAGTTATTGGTTGTTTGGAGCATCATAAAATTCTAGGTTCACATCTAAAGAAATTAGATGATTCGAGTAAGCAAGAAATTTATGTTGAAGTTGAAAAATGTGAAAAAGGACACCAGTTTTTCGACGCATGGAAAAGGAAGCCACGTATAAGACGAGAAAGGTTCTTTGATAAACGGAAAAGATGGACTTGGACCGAAAAAGCAGCTGCCAGTTTTCTCCAACGTAGTTCCAAAAATCGAGGTATCGATTTTCGTAAGGTGATGCAGAAGATGGAAGACGTGTCTCAAAAGAAAACGGCTTATGCTAAAAGGATTTCGGGGGAGTTTAGTGTGAGAGATTGCATTCCAACAACTTGTTCCAAGGATGCAAAATTGAAACTCGAGAAAGATAAAGACAAAGCACTTGCCGATTATTCTGTAGCCGGGGATGGCATGAAATGTGCAACATGATCGGCGTAACGAATCTCAAGCCAAGTTTGGTTTAAGGGGGAGAATGTGAGTGTAAACACATGTAAACACAAACTTGGTCTCACCAACCATTGCAGCCACCAACCCACTTACCCACCATTGTTGAAGAACCAACCCACCATTGTTGAAGAAGGTGGCAAACTTTGTTTTCTCTTGTTTAAATTCATTGAACGTAGTTGTTGTTTTTAGTCTTGGCTTGGCTATAAATAGAGGTTATAGCTTCATTGTAATGTACCACAAAAAACATAGAAGAGAGTGTTTAGATAGTTAGCGAGTGTTGTTCTTTTCTTGTATTTCAGTTTGAGTATTGAATAAAAGAACATTTGAGTTCCAACATCGTAGACGATTTTCCCCAAGCATCAGAGCCGATTTTGCTGTTTTGGCTCAATTTTTACTTTAAATTAACTAGTTCTAATTTTAAAATCACATAATTTCCATGATTTACGTCAATCATATGATTATAAGTTAGCTTTAATTTCAGCATTTCCAATTAATTTCAACATTCACTGATTTGACAATAACTGACAAATTTATGCACATGTTTTAGAGGATATCTTGAATTAATAGAATTTCTCCAAATTTTATTTCTAAATACTTGGTGGTTTTTACTTAGGTTGTGCGTCAAGCATGCATTAAACAAACCAACCTTTTCTTCATTAATTCATGTCTGTTAAAATATATATAAGCTAGACTTGTTAAAGGATAGTTTGGTAATTAGTGATGGTAGTTATTTCTGGTCAATTTGGCTGTTAATTTAGGGAAATTAAGTTGGTTATTGCAACCGTCAATTGAAAAGATGCCATGAGTAAGACAAAAGTTGCAATGGTTAGTATGTATGTATATAAATATGTCAGACATATGTAATTAAAATACGTGGAGTTAATAATAAAGTCTGTGTGTTCCTGTGTTAAGAAAAATTCCTGCACAGAATTAGATTGCACAAATGGTCGTGCAATCTCTCTTCTGTTAGATCATGAATTCCAACAATGTCCTGCCTGTCCATAATGGGGTAGGTGTCCCTTAACAGCAGTGGACCTCCAGGTGGCTTTTTTTTAAGCATATGTCACCCACCTTCCAATTGCGCTGATTAAACATAGAAACCATTATCTGCTTTCGTAAGCTTATCTTACTTTAACGATGGGTGTGTTACGTACAAATTGATTAGATATGACTACCAATTGCTCAATCTTTTGTTCTAGTGCTTGCATAATTGAAAATAACCTCACCACCAATTGCGGAGATAAAAAGTGCATGCATTTCTATAGTCACATATTAAATTAATGGCTCCGAAAATTAACTTGGTTTTTTTATTTAAATTAAACATTTTTTCCATTTTCTTAAGAGCGCAACTAGAACAATCAAGGGAAGGGTGCCAATATGCAGTTTGATCCAACCAACAAGCGCTTGTATACGTAGAAGTTTTTTTCTAATGCTCTGTGATACTTATACGAAAGGTACCTTCACTATGATGTAATTATTGTATGTTATCACAATATTGCTTTTTGGCACATGTTTCATGCATACATGCCGTATTGGAAGTCTTTTGCTGCTCTTCTATGAAGCCAATTGTTCATGATCAAGCCACGATATCAATGAAATCATTTTGATGTCTATATGTCAATCAATACTAGCCCAGCAAATTCCAATTCATAATTGGGGTCTATCTCATCTTGAGTTCTTTCCATACGTAATGGAGGAAACTTTTAAGATTCTTGTCTGTATGCACTTTATAATTATTGGAAGTGATCAACACTAAGAGCATTGCCATTTTTACAACCCTTCCGTAATGCAATTTTGCTTCATTAATCTTGTGCATTGTATTCAACTTATAAGCTTTCTATAAAAATACTCTATGTATGACTAGCTTTCTTTACAACCAACAAAATTAGAGAGATTACGAAACGGCTCCCTCTTCCTAAACGTTTGCTCCCCTAAGCATTTGAAATTATACAACATAATCAAAGGACCCATTCTTCATAAATAAATAAATAAATAAAAATTGTATACATGTAATTGAACATCAATGATATCACTACAAGTAACAGCAGGCCCTATAGGGAAAACATTTGCCGTCGCTATATATAGGTCCAATAGTCGTCGCAATCTGTGCGACGACATGTCGTTGTTGTAGGTTTCGTTTCCACAAGTTTGTCGTTATAAACCTATTTTGTCATCGTTATAAAATTCGTCGCTATAAGGCGCCTACAGAGAAGATATATTGTTCCAACAACTTGATCGCTACAAGTTTTCACGAAACAACTTGTCGTCCCTATAGCCCAAACCTGTAGCGACGACTTGTCATCCTTATAGCTCTAATCTATAGCAACAACTAGTCGTCCCTATAGTCACTGTACAGGTTTTTCTTAATTTGTTTTTCTGTTAATTTTCCTATTTGTATAAATAAAAACATAAAATGCAATATAAGTGGTTTACCAAAACATTTAGAATATCATACAAACATTATACTTTGATACAAACTGGGTTCAAATTGTTTAAAATTTTCACACAATTTACAACTACTTACTAGAACTTTCCTTATCGCCATTTTGATCACCATTTTGATCATCACTTTCATCATCATCTTGATAGTTTGGAAATTGATTGTTTAGAGGTTGTAGTTGTGTTGGATCAAAACGGAGTTGAATTGGTGGTATGGGTTGTTGGTTGTTTAGATGTTGGGATAAAATTGATTGCATTTGTTGAGTGAATTGTTGACTCATTTGTTGAATCGACTATTGGGTCGTTGCATTGAAGTTCTTGGTATTTGATGAAGTGTTTGACACGTATAAGATGGTATATGCTTCATTTTCCTACCAATGCCCCGTATATGTCATGCCTTTCTCCAAGGGCACGTTTAAGGCATTCAACCTCATAGAGTTGCGACTCGTCAATGCCAACCTCCTCTAACATTTTTATACTCAACTTGAATGTCATCCTACATTAAACAAAAAAAAAAATTAAACATACGTTACAGTTTTTATTAATAATTTAGCAACATAACTGTCATGAAATAGATAACCAACTTCTTTACCTATAAATAATAATAATAATAATAATAATAATAATAATAATAATAACATTTCCATATTTCAATATACCTACAATAGTAGCAATATGCTTAGGATAACAACCTACTTACCATATTAGGCAATCTAATTTAAGTAAAAAAAACATGCATACAATAGTAGCAACAACCTTAAAATGATAGCAAATCTAGTTTAAATTGCAACATACTTGCAATATATGAATCGACTTTCAATAGCAAAATAGGCAATTTACTCTAAATTTGATATCAATATTTTACACAAAATAACAACTAATGCAAATTTCTACAAACATAATCAGTTCACACACGATCATTACACTATCCACGGCCTTCCTTATAGTGGCTGTTTTTACACCCTTCTATATGTCTTGTTTCTTGGATCTATTAAAAACAATATTTGGTGAGATTTCATAAAACTGTTAATAAATCCTCAAATAATACTAAAAAAACTTATTACTTCTTTATATCATTTTTGTGCATAAGATTCACTCATTAGCACTTGTATATGGTTGTTTTCCTCTATTTTTGTATTTTTAAGAGCGGGGTTTGTACTTTTCGATGGTGAATTTCCTATCAATGACTTTCCCCATGCCGCTACAATCTGTCTAAGGTTGGGAATGTTTCTTTGTCGTCTCCATGTCTCTGTAATCCAACTCGTACAAAATGTTCTTTTAATTTTTCTTTCTACCACCTATAACTAGCAGCAAAATCAACCTCGACTCCAAGCATAACACCATTTCAATAAGGTGTGTCCTAGAAACTATCAAGATCAAAAAACTGCTGCAAAAGAAATGATTAAAAGGCATCTAAAAATTATAAAATTGAAATAAAAATAAAAATTACATTGTATACTTGCATGAAGTGTCAGATAAATGTCTCCTTTATATTTGTATAAATTACATTGTATAAATGTCTCCTTTATATTTGTCTGGAACAGCATTCCAACTAGGATAATGGAAAGGAACTCTTCTTGCAACCTCATTGGAGATCAACTGTCCAAAGCATTGGTAATTATTTCAAAAAAAAAATCTAAATTGTTTCCTTGTGGCATCAAAATGAAAGAGTAATGGCCTCTTGTTGATCTTCTCAAACTCTTGAAATATGTTCAAGTTTTTTCCATGTTGACGGCTTCTCCTTGGTTTGGCTACATTGATACATGTAACTGATAAGTTAGTAAGTTCAATTTATATATTCGATATGAAGATACATATTCAATGACATCAAGTTACTTACATGACTCACGAGTGGTGGAATCCTATGTGGGCCTCGAGGAGGTTCACCCCCACCATTTCCATCGAGACTTCTCATAACATCTGGTGTCATTCCTTCAATTAAAATACATAATAAACATACTTTTAACAAAAATTATAAGCAACAGTTTAATACATTCAATCATAATCATCCATTGTAACAATTTAACATATATAAATTTAACAAATTAAAAAAACATAAATTTAACATATATTATAAGCAACATAATTTTAAATACTATAACAATCATCCATTAAACACACAAAAAAAAATTTACATTATATTTAGTTAGAAACATCACTAAATAATATGTGTCTACACGATCACCATCGCTGCCATCCTCATCATCAAGTATCTTGTCCTCCAAAGTGTATGTATCATAGTCTTCTTCATCATCATTAATGAAGCATTCATTTTCTAGGGCATCACTTGATTCACCAACTTCACCTAAAGTCGCCTACATAGACAAATAGCCTAAGTCGACAAACAAGTAATAATAAAATGATTGATCATCTACAATAGGGGAAACACAACTCCCAACAAACACACTTGATTGACCACCATCACCTACGTCAACAACCAAGTTATTATTAGACGATTGAGTGTTCTGCAAGACATCGTTAACAACATCGATACTTAGATGATCCCGAAGTTTCTGATGGTGAATTTCTTCCACAACCCTCCAGTTGTTGGGGTTTTGAGAAGGATTGGTTTGCTTGTGTGTCTAAAATGTGTTGTTGAGCATCGTACAATTAATGCATTACCGGCATACCATTCATGATTGATTTTTCAGTGTGGCTATAGATCTTCGCAAATACTCATATTTTCCAAATCGTTTCTTTCTTTGTGTGTGTGTGTCTCTTTTGTTTTTTCCTTCATCACCAAACTACCCAACTAGCTCTCACACACATTTTTCTCCAGTTGCATAACATCTAGATTGTGTTTTAGTTCGAGAGAAGCCAATAATCAAGCTTGAAGAAATACTATGTTTGGTCCAACTTAACTCTAATATAACATGCTTTCTTTTCCTTTTCTTACCCCGAAAGCCAAGAAGTTTCCTTATATTACGAACGAGGATATAGTCTAATTGCTTTAATATAGTTGTGTCACTGAATCGTCTGGGAGGCTTTATTGATTCTTTTTTTCCATTAAACAACATACTATCCCTCTTTTTATGCTTGTTATGTAAGAATATTTTGTGACCAACATAAGTTATCTTATTGGTTACACGACACAATGGTGTGTCTTTGTTGCAAGTAGCGCATTCTTTATAACCTTGACCACTCCATCTAGACAAACCGCTACGAGCAGGATAATCATTTATAGTTCACAATAGGACTACACGTATCATGAATAGAGTGTTGGTTGATGCATCTCTCATTTGGACTCCTTTACATTTACAACTCGTCCAAAGTCCTCAAGAAAACACCAATGCCCAATTCCCATTATAGGTGATTTATTAGAAATGTCAGCATGAAAGAAGACTATTTCATACATAACCACGATGGTGTATTGTAAGTTGTCAATACTACAATCCATAAGTTGTAAGACTGATTCATATTACTAAATAGATTAAAGCCATTGGCAGCCAAATCTAATCGGACATTCCTAGGTTCTTTGGCAAACTCAAGATACCTCCTATCAAATTCTTGCCAAGCCTTCCCATTAACCGGATGTAGCACCCTAAACTTTTTTGTAATAAAGCATTAAAAATAATATCTTTATTTACAAAGAAACTTTCAAAAGTAATTAAAATATATAGCAGAGTACACAGTGTTACTAATAGAAATAAAATCGGGCGGAAGTCTTTGAAACCTATAACTCTAAAATCTTACAGAAGCACAAGACAGTCAGATTGTGTTTTTGCCAAAACTATCCTTTAAAACCTGAAAATGTTACATATCAGCCGTTAAGCGAAAAGATTAGTAAGCATGCATATCTACACACACTATCACATGTAAAGTAGCATATAACAAGTAATGAATCTCAAAAATAGGTTGGGTAACTTCCATCCTCACATAGAGAACTTTAAATTACGACACCTAATGAAGAGGAATTTTAACTATGACACCTCATAACGAGGAATTTTAATTGTTCTGCCTCACAAAGAGTCGCCGTTTCCTAACCTCACAAAATGGCATTATGGCATGACCTCACAAAGAGGAATTGTTTTCTAACCTCATAAATAGAAATCGTAAATATATCCCCACAACGAGATAGTGAATTTCATAACATGCAAGTACATAAACACGTAGGCACATATGGCATGTATAGACAATGAAACTCACCTGAATCCCTAGAGTAGCTAGCAACAAATCCCAACACCAATATATCACAAAAGCACGTAACAACCTACAAAACTTTATGTTATTACTTATTGGGTTATAATAAACTACATCTCAACTTATTTCATTATTTCTTAACAATTTTTGTTTTTCTAGTTCAATGGACATCAGCAGTTGTCCTACTGTTTTGACCCATTAAAACTCAACTTCTTTCAATGACCTTAAGAGATGAAATGTAATATTCTCCCATAATTTTCTAATGTCACTTACCTCATGTCTTTTTTACATTCCTACGATTTTAAATGAATTTTATAAGGTTATAGTATCAAGTTGTCCAGTGCGGATCAGTTTGACAGCCTTGAACACTTTGCGTTGTAAACCCCATTTAGTGTTGAAACCAGACTTTAAGGTTCAAATATTCAAAAGTCAATGGTCTCACACTCTAATGACCTCTCAATTATTTACTATGAATTTTTATAATATGCAGCAACAAACTGTCCATCGCAGTTTTGACAGTACTTCACAAGTTGTGTAATAAGCCATCCTTAAACCTAGAATTAGGTTAACTAATCTGAAGATTAGTGAAACTATAATCTCTTAGGCTTCTAGTGTTTTTGACATTTCCCTCATATGAGTTTTTATGATTTTATATGGTTTTTGAAAAACAGTGGCAAAAAGCATAAAGTTTCAATCCTCGTCCAATATCATGTTTTCTTTTAGTCGTTGCAACCTATGATGTCATAAAGCTTGTGACGTTAGCCTTAGGTTCTTAATACATTAAGTTCTGAATCAAGTCATGAGGTTCTGATATAAGGCTTGGGAGCAAGGACTTTGTTAATTTTATTATTGCATACTTACATACACATCCTCGCATTATTAATTGTTGCCACTCCCTTTTAACTTCTTTATCTTGTACATACATATACAGCTAATCTCATACTAATATATCTAACATATATTTTAATGAGCCTCTCAAAACATGTCTTTTTATGTTAAATTTTTAGTTTTTAAGTCTTGATGTATAAAGGGCTTAAGAAGGTATTTCTATGAAGTTATCTAGATTACGACATTTTGACCACTGTCTAGTATTTTGTAACTCCTAGAACACAACACCAGATGAGACAGGTCAGGTGTCCCAGGAAACTAGAAAAAGAATTTCCTACGACTTTTATCAATATATCATCCTAATTCGATGCTCTACGAACTGTGTAGAAAGGTTTCCCATCACACGGCTCATCAACTTGATCTTCTGTGGGGAACCTTACGTCTGAAATGGCCTATAAAAAAGACCTTTAGCTGACAAACTTTTTGTTATTATAAGGGTGGTATTCCATGAAAAGAAGCTTGTATCCAAGAAGTTCAATGGGAGCCAAATCGATCTTGAAGAAATTCAAGAGTCAACCAACAAAGAACTTGATGTTGGTACTAGTTCTCAACTAGAGTTTCAAAAAACTATTGAGCCTCAACAATGAGTTACTGAGGAATCTCACATACCTCCACCTCCTAACCGAAGGTTTGATAGAGTACGTCATGCACCTGATTTTTATGAGGTACATTAGGTGATAAGTCATTGGTAGACTAAAATGAGCCTACCAGCTATTAGGAGCTCATGGCATCCTAGTGTCTGCTAAGTAGAAAAAGGCTATGAAAGTAAGATAAAATAGATATATGACAACCATGTATTAGACTTGGTTGATCAAGCACGTGGACTTAAACCAATTGGATACAAATGGGTCTTCAAGAAGAATTTGGGCATGGATGGTAAGTTACACACATATAAGGCTTGGCTGGTTGCAAAAAGTTATACTCAGGCTCAAGGAGTTGACTATGAGGAAACCTTTTTGCCAGTGGTAGTGATTGAATCTATTAGTATATTCCTAGTAATAGCAGCATTTCATGATTATGAAATATGGCAAATGGATGTAAAAATCACTTTCATGAATGGGAAACTAACAAAGGATATGTAGATAACACAAAAAAAGGTTTTGTACAATCCAAATATCCTAATAAAGTGTGTAAGCTTCAAAGCAATTTATGGGCTTAAACATGTAATTGGAATCTTTGCTTCGAAGAGAAAGTCAATGAGCTTGGATTTATGAGGAGCGAGGATGAATCATGTGTATATTTCAGAACTAGTGTGAGTGATGTAGTCTTCTTTGAACTGTTTTTCGATTACATACTATTCATAGAAGTTGACATCCTAACTTTGCAAAGTGTAAGAACTTAGCTTGGAAATTGTTTTGCTTTGACAGACATAAGAGAGGCAGCGTACATATTGGAAATAAAGATCTATAGAGATAGGTATAAGTGACTAATTAGATCAAGTCAGAGTACATATGCACATAAGGTCGTGATGAAATTCAAGATGCAGGACTCCAGTAAGGGGTTCGTGCCTATGCAACACAGTGTGGTACTAAGAAAAGATTAGTGTCCTAGCTTTACTGAGGAGCTAGACATAATGAGTTGAGTCTCCTATGCTCAAGTTTTAGGATCGATCATATATGCTATGTTGTGTATAAAGCCTGGTATGTCATATGCCTTGAGCATGACAAGTCGATAGCAGGTTAATCCTAGCAAGGAACGTTAAATAGCAGTTAAAATTCTTAAATATTTGAAAGAAATGAAATTCACATTCTCAATCTATTGGGGTAAGGAAGGGATCAGAGTAAATAGTTACACTAGAGAATCTTCCAAACTATAAGAAACAGCTTATGTTCGCAATTAGGTTCTAGGGTCTTACTAAAAAATACATCATGGTTAGTAGAGTTTTATCGGATAAGGCATTTAGTTGATCCATTCACTAATAAGTTGTTGTAGATCAAGCATGATGATGGTACTAGGTCTGTAGGCACTAGATTTGCAAGCAAATTGGCTTGAATGTGTTAACCTTAGTTGGTTTTATATTTTTTGAACTTATATAAAATGGTACTTTATACGATGTAACAGTTATTATGTTGAGATCTTAATACACGCTAAGAGAAGTTACTTTTATTAGTTCATTATTATGTTCCATTTTATATGTTTACTTGACTTCCATAACATTAAAATATTCAAAACGTCCACAGTTGGTCATATTTTATGGAAGTAAGTAGTGATTTAAGACTAATATGAGGTGTTAGTAGCTTATCCATGGATATGGATATAACATTGTGATATGACTAAAACTCATATATACGTGATGGAGATCAAGTATTGGAATAACTCGTACTTGGATATTACTTCATGGAAATTGTCACACATAATTCTATGTCGGTAATATCTTACATCCTTCAGACAAAAATGCATGAGATTTTAGTCCTACAATCTGTTGTACTTTGGTATTCTCTGATGTTGTCCTTAACTCGCATACATAGAGACAAATTTCAGGTATGACTGACACGCCTAGGTCGTCGTGCGGTCAAAAATAAAGAAAACCTAACACACACACTAGTACAGTGGTAGTCAGGGTCGATCCGCAGGAGCTTCGTGGTTAGATCAGATGACAGATTACCAACTAGTAGTGTCACGCTACAGTCGGAGGACCTGATTTCTAAGTTCTCGACTACCAACAAGCAATCACTAACCAAAGTCAAGCTAAGCATAAGCTAACCCAACTCAAACTAACCTAGTCACTTTCTGAAATCAGAAGTGCATCTTTGAATCAGAAGCAAACAAAGGCATCCAAACCAAACAAAGCATAACCTAACTAATAACTAGGGTTCTGACTAAACAGCTACTAGCTAGAGTTCAATGCCCAAAACTAACTTAATTGGCTACTGATTTCAGCAAAGGAAAACAGTTCCAACCAAGGTCAAAGCAAGATTCAAACACAATTCAAACAATCAAAACACAAGCAAACATCCAAAATACCGAAAAACCGATATTAATTGTAACCAAATGATTTCATTAACCAAAAACCGAATCCAAACATCCAAACAGTAACTAATGATGCTAAAACAGAAAACCTAAGTTTGGTATCAGTGGTTGTCACTCCCAAAGATACAAACCAAGGCTTACAACTATCTAACTAATTGAAAATAAAATACAAAACATAAAAAATACCAATTAAGACTTTGCTGGAACGAAATCTTGGAGTCAAAGAGCTTCAAGGTCGATTTTACACCCGGTCTTTGCTAGGGTTTTCGGCTGGAAATGCCTCTATTTATAGTTGCAAATTTCCCGCAGCCGCACCGCGCTTTTGTGGATTTCGCGGCGCGCGTACATATCAGATCCCGTTTCTTCGGCGTTTGAATGTGTTACACCGCCTTAAGCCCGCGTCGCGCATTTCATAGATCCGCGGCGCGTACGAGTTTCCTTGATTTTTCATTCTTTTCCAAACTTCTTCCTTTTGCACGCTTTTAGTCCCTGTTTCCATTCTTTTCCTCCAAACAAGTCCTGGCACGAAAAGTGAGAATACCAAGATATATCTGATATAATTTCATCAAGAACAAGGCTCAACAACGCCTAAAATACTTGATATCACTAGGCGTTATCAATGACATGATGTGTAGGCAAGGTCTGTGCAGTTAATGTTTATTTCTTCAGACATCAAATGTATAGTCATGCTCAGGTTGAATTGAAAATGGATCAATTATAGAGTCTGTTGTTGTGATACCCGTTTCCTAACCGAGATGCTTATACAAGTAACTTGTTTTGTTTATTTGCTAAGCATGTCTACTGAGTTGCTAATATAAAGTTATAACAAATCTTTGGTGCATAGAGGTTGAGTTTGAGATGTGGTTATGGGGTTGAGTTATGAGTTGTGTTAAGTAGAGGTATGGCGATTCTTTGTGATTGCCTTCGTGTTTTGAGTTGTTTGATATGTAAGAAGAGGTACAAATCTCTTTTTATGGATTTTTGGTGATTTGGAACTTATTTGGGTGTAAGTTGGAGTTATGGGGCAATTATATAAAAATTTGAGGAGTTATAGCTAAAAAGTTATATTAGTGATGCTAATGGTCTAACTTAGCGACGCTAATGTCGCTAAGTCAGACTCCCTTATAGTCGGTAAATGTTCATTCGAGTGAAATAAATCCCAAAACACCTTCCAGTAGCGATTGAGCCCATATATCACTAAAAATGGTCGATAAATCATGATAGGAGCTAAGAAGGATCAATTATAACATCAAGATAGTGTCCTTGATCCATAAATCAACAAGGTGAGTTGATTTTGTTGAATTTTGGGATTTTTGAAACCCTAAGTGTTGAATTCACGAAATTAAGTTGTTTTTATGCTATATGATGTTAGTAGAGGATCCTAAGATGTTTTTTGTAGCATTTGGCATGTGTAATTTTGAGTTTCTGTGGCTGAAACCATTGAGTCGCGATGTTGGGCTGAACCAGACAGGTTAGCGGCGCTAACCTTAATGTTAGCGGCACTAACTTTGTCATTTGGTATTTTTCATCTTTTTTCAAATGTTTGAGCTTGTGTATTAGTAGTTGGGATGTTTGGGAGTAATTGAGACCTGATATATTATGTTTTACCCCAACTAATATTAGGAAGGAGTCTAATGTGAGAAGCCTGGGCTTAACACGTACTAATCCACCATATGTTTAGTGTATGTTGAGATACATGTGATATATATAAATATATATAAATATATATATATATATATATATATATATATATATATATATATATATATATATATATATATATATATATATATATATATATATATATATATATATATATATGAAAGGTTTTCTAGCAATCTATGAACTAAAATCCTAAGTTCACATGCAACCTAGAATAAGGATCTATGTTTTTCTATCAATGAACATATAACAAAACCTAGAAGGCCAATAATAATTTTCTAAAGAATTAAATGAGAAAAACCAACCTTTGATTTTAATCCAAAAGCCAGCACCACAAGTGTCCTGCCTCAAATGGTGTCACACCCAAGCATAGGAGGATAAAATAGAATTCCAGAGAGACAGGGTAGAAGGTGCCGCAGAAAAGGAGCCTCCAGGGGCTTCTATTTATAGCCTCCAGGTGGTAACAGTGGAAACCCTAGAGGAGCCCCTTAATGGACAAGCCTGTTACCCATTTGGACAAGCCTCTAAAACCCTAACTAGGGTTTCGAAATCAAGGGTTTGGCCACCCTTAATTTCACCAACTTCACCACCACTTGGCCATTAATCACTCAAGTATTGAGTAATTACAAAAGCAGTCCCTGCACATTTAATTAATTAAATTAATCACTAAATTAAATCCAATTAATTCTAGATTAATTTCAAATTAATTAATATCGTTTCTAATTAATATATTATCACTTTAATATATTAATAAACTATTTATTTTATTTCTGTTGATTTATTAAACATTTAATAAATCAACCTTTCTCTCTACTGAACTCTGTATCAAACCTCTAGCTATGAGGGCAACCCAAATAGACTTTGATTCAATTAATATGATAAATACAATTTATAAGTCATGGCTTATACACCTAATCCAACAGTCTCCCACTTGGATAAGTCTATGACTTTAATTGTCCATTTATCATCAGATTAAACAGCAACCTGCAGCTTCCTAGAAACTGCTGCCGAACTCTGACCCAGTCAGTTCTGTCCATAGATAAGTGATCATATGATCCTTCGCCCAACAAGATATTTTCAGACATGAGACATGGATTGAGATCGATATCTGTCTGATACTCTATTTCCCGATTTCCGATTCTGCATATCACTTAAGACTTAGTTGAACACATCAACTCAGTCCTGGCTGGACAGCACTTTAGTCACTTCAAAATCATCGAGAGGCCAACAGATATCTGTTTCTCGTCAGGGTCGAGGGAATGAATAAGCTTCGACTCATATGCTTATATCTTTTACCAAACAAATCACTCACAACGGCACGTTTTATAACATCGAGTTACTGATGCGTTTTGGTACTATCAATGAACAACCGCCTTGCAAATTATAACTCATATCTCTCCACTTTAAGATCATAAGATATTATCATCTCAACATTGCTCGTGATGTAATCCATGAAGCAATCTATTGAGCACGGGTTTATCCAATAGTTAAATCTCTATTTCTAAGTACTCATGAATGTTGCAGCAATCTTATTGATATGTCTAACTCTTTCGACAATCTACAACCTAATTCATGACAGTCTTGATTCAATACTTACTTCCCAAAGCATGAGCGACTGTGGACCTTTTGAATAATTAAATTATTCGGGAAGTAAAACATGCAAAAGCGAAACATAAAATCTGATTGGCAGCTACTCCTGCTAATTACCAAGTCTCCACGAGGTAATTACCAACTCAGATTTATCATAAACTATTATCGGTTTCTAACTTTAAACTTTCAATTCAATTTTATATCTATGTCTATATTAATGACCTTCACTCTCTCCATGTATCCAAAATGTCATACGTCGATACACACTATTGCAGATAACCCGATCAGACACTTTTCCAATGATATCTCAATATGTCATTTATTCTTTTCATTTTCACTCCTAACTCCGTTCTGGAACCGGTGGTGTGTACTGTGACTTCTCATGGTTTTCTGGATCTTTAGTCCAGATGACTGCACCCTAAGACCATTTTGAGAGGTTATGATGTGCCGGTAAACCACACGTGCTCCATCAGAACACTAACGGAACTCTTTAACCATGAAGTCCTTGATCACCATGTACTGATAATAACAATTTCAGAAACCTTTTCCAAAATATTATTATATTCACCCCAATCATTTCTCAATGATTTCTCACGTGTTCTTAGCTAATCCTTTCAGTACTCCAAGCCAGGTTGTATCCTGAATCTAACTTACTATGCTCCAAGCATTAAGTCATCAGAACAAGTCCATGACATTTCTGATCGATCCAAGAAGCTCGCGGGATCAGATCTATTCCTTTCTGAATCTTTTCAGAACCTAAGGGTCATTTATAACCCTCGTGTCACGACTTTTCGAAAATGATTTCCTTTCAGAGACTCTTTCTCATGCATCTTGAATCTCATCAAGATCATGCTTACACCGGCTAGGTCTACACTGACGATTTCATTTATCCGATAGATGTCTGTGAACTACGTGATGTGTATGTACCTTCTTTATATCTCTCATGCCGAGTCATTATACTTTGCAATGATAGGAAACTCCTTTCCTGAGTTTATGTATCTTCAATCTCATCAAGATCATGTTGGCAGAGGCTTCATCTATCTAATAGATGTTTGCAACCACCTGAGTACGCTATATCCCTATTGAGTCTTTCATAGTGAACCATCTCCTAATTCCAAGTCATTACACTTTGCAATGATAAGAGACGTTTCCTAGAAACAGTATGTGACCGACATACAGTGATAGGTAGATATCAACGATGCTCCCACTGGCTTTGACATGGTTGTAGGACTGTTTTAGACTATTCACAAATCCAAACGTTTTGGCATATTTGAGAATCTAGAACTCCAGAACCATGGGACCCAAAAACTAAACCCTTTCGGCATATTTCGAGAATTCTGAAATCCAAACCTTCTGACATAATCCTAGGAGTCTTTCAGGCTATTCCCAAAATCCAAACTTTGGTATATTTTGAGAATCCGGATATCCTATCTTGCAAGATGCCCGTGGGATGAATCCCGGGCCCTTGTACCTTCTGTATTGGCATGCTCTTTGTGAGTCCCTATTAGTGTGCCGGTAAACCACACACGCTCCACTAACGACTCACACTGTGCCACACAGTATCCCTTCAGATTTCATCTTCTATTGAGAGTGCTTCTCTCATAATTAATTGCTTGACTCCGCGTATCGACTCATTCAACCAGATGTTCTGTAAGTACAATTTCTATGTTGCCTTCTTTTGATGATTCAATTACTCCCACTGTTTCCTAGACCAGGTGTAAAATCAATCAAACTGTCACATAGACTGTGTCTCGCCCCAAGGTTCTCTTATTTGGCGACAACCGGGCTCACCAATGCTTCCAAGTAGTCAGATTGCTTATCCGTACCAACTTTAGTGTTTTACCACAAACTGGAGTGTCACCCAGATCATAACATCTTATGACGGTGACCAAATCTACTGGTCAAGCGAAGAGAAAGGTATGTTAGGTTTGACAGGAATCTAATTCCGGGTCAATGCCCAGTGATGACTAAGGTTCTTTCGCTTGGCTAATCCCTGAACTCCTTCAGGATTATTCTTGCTCCCACTGTTTCCTTAGAACATGAGCTTTTTCTAAAAGGACTCTTCTTTCAAAGGAAAACCGGGATGGCCAAGGAAACGGACACTGCTGATTAGCAATAGGCATGTTATGAGGTTCAGACGAATACTACATAACCCTGGACTTTCCATGTATAAGTAAGGTCAAACCCTGCTTTACTTATCAGATGGTGTATGTGCAACCTACTTAGTCTAAGATGTGGTCTGCATATGCTTTTATGGTCTGACTGGTTTAATATCTAATATTATCAAAAACTAATTGGAGGTGTATCTCATACATTAAGGATAGAACCATTTCGACCAATCCCATTATCTTCCCTAAGACACATTATAACTATTAATGTTCCTGGAAGAGGATGAACTGTGAAACCTTTTTCTCAGTTTATGTTATTACTCAGACTCTGTTGATCTTATACTTCCTTTGAATTCCTTGAACCGTTCAAGGTTTCAATCAATCGCTTATTCTGATAAGCGAAGCCATATTTGCCATACCAATTGGTAAATACCATGAAGTATAACTAATTGTGTTTTCATTGAAGATTCGAGCAATGCACAATAACTAATGTATCCATCGCTCACAATCTTTAAGTCTTTTACATCTCTATGTAAATTGATGACTTTGTTAACTTGTTCAAGATATACATTCATCACATGACTCTAAGTCGGTCGATTCCAAAATCTTGTCCATTGGATCTTGGGTGATGCATTTCTTGCAACATCTGATTTTAATAGGAAATCAATTCATCATATGACTCTAAGTCAAATGATTCCAAAGTCCTGTCCAACTGGATCTTTGGTTGAAATGATTCCTATAAAAATTTACTTTAACAATCATAAGGAACACAATTAATAAGTCTAATCCCATTGGATGTATCAACATTCAAGTTATTACCATTCATGCTATTGACATGCTCATACAACATTTCGAGAATAATTAAAACAACCATGTATTAAAAGAAAAAACACCATTTTGTAAAATTAAAATGTCCTCGAACAATGTACTATATGATGACCAATGTCATACGCAACTAATAGGCTAATAACAAGTTTATAATATCTAACTAAACTCCAGATTTGCCCGAGCTCCAGATCCAATCTGAATGTGCTCCTGTGCAACAAGGTCCTGCATCCTACTGGGTCCACGCATACAGAGCAATGTGAGGAACACATCCTGTATCAAGGAATTAAGGATCAGGAATTCTGGGTTTTAAGATATGTTTGAGTCGCCAAACTGTTTGATTTTTGGGCATTATTCCAATCTTCTGTGACTGTGTCCCACCCAGTGGATTCCCAGCTTGAGACATCAAAGAACCGGTTCAGACGATCCGAATCGTTTCTTGATCTGTTTCATATTACTGGGCTCAATCCAGAAGTAGTCGGATCAATGGAACTATGCTTCTCTGTGAACGACTCCTATAGAGTCAACATCGAATGCATTTCCACGATTGCCTTATCCTGGAACTATGTTTCACTATGTATGACTCATATAGGGTCAACATTGAATACATTTCCATGACAGTCTTATGCTGGTTCCCTTTCTTGTTCATCAGCGCTCAACTTTCGGCTGAAAGGGGTGACCAATTTTATGCAATTCGCCTATGTATCCCTCAATCTCGAGAACGTGCAAACTGACGCTACTTCCTTCTTTTAGCTTGTACCCTTCAAGCTCTTTAAAGATCCCAGTTTGTTCTATTCACCCGGTTCATGGAACATTTCCTCAACCTGTTGTGCTAACTCATTCGACCCCAGGAATTCAAAATCCCTGCGGAACTCGGGGTCAATGGTCAACAGTATGAAGTAACGAACTTTCTCGGGTTCAAAAGGTCATGCTCATCACAAAGTGATGTGTGATGCAATGCTTCGGGGAGCGGACACTCAATCAGGTATGCCAGCAAAACTAAGAACTATTCTTTATTTACTGAGCCATACCACATAGATCAGGCCAGTCAGCCTTCTTATAGAGTTTCTATTTATAACAGGTACTTTCTGAAGCTCTCATAAATGGGTGAGGGAGGAGAGGGGGGAGAATAGAGACTTTCTTAGACATCTTATAAAATTTGAATTTAGTAGTCTAATTAATCCTAAATAATTACCCAATTTATTATTTAATTAGGCTAGGATCCAAAATACCCCAACTATGTTGTGAAGAAGGATGTCGTAATCACAACACGGTGGTCATTAAGGTAGATAACATTTATCAATTTCAGTCTTATGAAATTCCTAGATCTGTGAGATTCATTGAACTGTTCAATGGCATGTTTAATCTCGGATATGCCCCACTGTTTGTGACTGGGATGTCGAGGATCACAAACCGGGTGTGAATTAGAGGTGGCAAAACCTGACACGACACGACAACCCGACACGAACTCGATACGAAATAAACGGGTTTGGGTAAGAGATTTCAACCCGTTTAATTAAACGGGTTGACACGACACGACACGATAATTAAATGGGTAAGGTCAGGGTTGAAACTTTCAACTCGAATATGACTCGAAAATGACCCGTTTATTTATATTCAAGTTTTTCTAATTATGTAAATTGGACAGGTCAAAACACCAATACCATATTTAAAAGAAAAACTTCTGATTGACGTGTTTTATAATGTGGAAGTCTTTTAGCCACCTAGGTCATGAATTCATTTGACTCGGCCTCTCTCTCCTCCTCGCAACCTCGTCATTCATCTCCCCGACTCCTAATCTTTTAACGTTGCTTTATAAACTTAGTGTAAATGTTTCTATTACTAGTTTTTAATGTTTTCCTTTTCGCCTCAAACTCCTATTCTTTCAGCATACTTAGTGTTTCAACTCAAAAAGTGACATGATATATTTACAAGGTCTAAACCCCAAACCCGAAACTCGACACAAACTCGACACGAAAATAAATGGGTTGACACGACACGACACGATTATTAAACGGGTTGGGTTAGGGTCGAGCACTTTCAACCCGTTTAATGTTTTGACACGACACGAAATCGACACGACATGACACGTTTGCCAGGTCTAGTGTGAATAACCATGCAAGTTAGCTTGGTACTCTCGAAGTCAATTACCATCTCTAATTTGACGTGCCGGTTAACCACACACGCTCCGTCAACAATGATAAGATCGAGAAACCCATTGCCACTCTTTATGAACCCCAATTGGTGTGCCGGTAACCCACACACGCTCCACCAACGTTTCATTAAGTGGAATGTGCAACTTCATGGATTAGCATCAATTCACATTTTTCCTAAAGTAACTAGATTAGGATTTTTATTAATGGTTCTAGTACTTTTAATTACAGCATTATACTTTAATGAGAATTAAGCGGTCCTATCAAACCCGTTCGGCTAACGACACTCGACTGACCAGGAGAGCGGTGGGTGAGAGTGGACACCCATTTGACTACCATTTTATAGGCAGTCTCCTTATACCCTCTTTATAGGACAGTTTTGTGAATGAGGCCTACTAACGGTAAGACTAACCAATTTATCTTATACAAATAATATTAACTTTTAATTATACTATGTATAAGATGTATTTTAAACTTTTAAAATATTTTAGGTTTATTCTTTTAATTTTCGAAAATTAAACTTTTTAATTTAAAATTAAACTTAAACCTTTAAATAATTTAATTTGTCTTTTAATTAAACAATTAATTAAATTAACTAAATATAGATAGGCATCACAAATTAATCAAATTAATTTAATCCTATCCTTATCCCCTAATTTTCGAAAAACATGTAATGGGGTAAAGGGTTCAAGTTATTTAATATAAAGCAGTTACCAAAAATAACAACCTACTTTCCACTATCATGCAAATCGCCAAAAATAAGCGGGGGAGGCTAGGGTTTTTCAAAACCCTAGCCACAAATTCGTGAATGGCCTCCCATGGGTCAAAATTTTCGCAAAAAAAAACCCTAAGGCACAAAGCAGTTATAGCAATTCACAAGAAAAACAGCCAAGGCTCTGATACCACTGAAAGGTTTTCTATCAATCTATGAACTAAAATCCTAAGTTCACATGCAACCTAGAATAAGGATCTATGTTTTTCTATCAATGAACATATAACAAAACCTAGAAGGCCAATAATAATTTTCTAAAGAATTAAATAAGAAAAACCAACCTTTGATTTTAATCCAAAAGCCAGCAGCACAAGTGTCCTGCCTCAAATGGTGTCACACCCAAGCATAGGAGGAGAAAACAGAATTCCAGAGAGACAGGGTAGAAGGTGGCACCCTTAATGGACAAGCCTGTTACCCATTTAGACAAGCCTCTAAAACCCTAACTAGGGTTTCGAAATCAAGGGTTTGGCCACCCTTAATTTCGCCAACTTCACCACCACTTGGCCATTAATCACTCAACTATTGAGTAATTACAAAATCAGTCCCTGCACCTTTAATTAATTAAATTAATCACTAAATTAAATTCAATTAATTCTAGATTAATTTCTAATTAATTAATATAGTTTCTAATTAATATATTATCACTTTAATATATTAATAAACTATTTATTTTATTTCTGTTGATTTATTAAATATTTAATAAATCAACCTTTCTCTCTACTGAACTCTGTATCAAACCTCTAGCTATGAGGGCAACCCAAATGGACTTTGCTTCAATTAATATGATAAATACAATTTGTAAGTCATGGCTTAGACACCTAATCCAACAATATATATATATATATATATATATATATATATATATATATATATATATATATATATATGTGTGTGTGTGTGTGTGTGTGTATGTGTGATATGTTGTTGTTATTGTTGTAACCACTGGTAGAGTAAATTGTCATCTATGAGTAACAAGAGTCGATTTAAATATACATATTGATTATATAAACAGAGTAGATGCTAGAGTGGTTGTGTTACAGAGTTTTTGAGTCAGATTGTACAGCCATGAGGATTGTTGAGATGGCGTATATTTGGTTGTGGAATAAGTTCATGCGAGTGTTTATGAATGAGTTTATGAACAGTACCAGTTGTAATTGAGTTGATGTTTGTTAATATTTAGCTGGTGTTTTGTAAAGCTAATGTGATTGCAGGTTTCAAATATAAAGAGGAAGTACATACTTGCTAAAGAGATTAGCAAGAGCAAATGATGAGAACATGTAGAGAGAGATTTGTGATGTGTGTTGTAATATGTGGTTGATACCATATTTTCATATATCTATATACTAATACATCTTGCGTTGATGTCGAGCAGGAGATTACTCACTAAGCTTTTTATAAAGCTTACACTTGAGTTGTATATTGTTTTGCAGGTATTGACAACGCCTATCAATATCAAGTATTTTAGTCGTTGTTAGGCCCGATTCTTGGTGAATTTATATTAGAGTTGTATTGGTATTTCTCACTTTTTGTGCTAGGACTTGTGTGCAAGAAAATGTTGAAAATAGGGACTAAACATGGACAAAATGGAAGAAGTTTAGGATGATCACCAATTCAATCGAAGTCGTACACGCGTCGTGGGAAGGAAGCATGCGCATCACGCCACGTCAAAGGTCAGACGATTCAAAAAGCGAAAAAACGGGGATAAGGCAACACGTGCGACGCGGATCCATGCCTTGCGCGTCGTGGATCTTCAGATTTCACAAGTATAAATAGAGGTTATTAGGTCGAATTTCACAGGCGAAGAACGACCCCTAAGGTGGACTTAAGGCTTCTTTGACTCAAGGATTCAGAATTCAGCAACACTTTTGGTATTTCTTTATGTTTTCACTTTCAATTCATTAGTAGTTAGTTTAGTTTAGTTTCTAGTCTATTGTTTCCGGATTGTTCAGATCAGTAGCATTAGTTCAGTAGTTTTTATTTTCGGATTTCAGTACCTTGGATCTCTGGATTTGGTTTTTAATTGAAGTAATCATTCGATTTGATGTTTATTTTCAATTTTCAGTATTCTTGATGTTTGGATATGTTTTGATTGTTTGTTTGCTTCTGGATTTTGAACTTAGTTTCTGATTTCAGTAAGTAACCTTAATCTAGGATTTGGTTTGGTTTAGTTTAGTTCATGTTTGATTTAGTTTTTGGAATTGTGTTTTTAGTTGGATTTTGGAAAAGTAGAACTAGTCCCTCTGGATGTAGGGTGACACTACAGTTGGTAAGCTATCGTCCTATCTTGACCACCAAACTCCTGTGGATCGACCATTGCTACCGCTATACTAGTGAGTCAGTGACGTTATTCTTTTTATTTTTGACCGCATAACGACCTAAGTGTGTCAGGTATCTATAGCAGTGATAGGGGAAGGCTTGTGATAAAAAGAGGTGGACAACTTAGAGCATGTCCTTTAGTCGTGTTGGATTTTATTTGTAATGTCTGGTCTATTTTGTAAGGACCTTTTTGTGTAATTAATTATGTTGATAACATCTTGTTTCCATGGTTTGAGTACAAGTATGCCCATTTTGATGTGTTATTGTTTAAAGAATTTTGGGTGTATTTTGTATGAGAAATCAGGCATTACAGTTGTGGTCACCACAAATCTTTATTAAGAAGCACAACCTTGAGCATTAAGTTTGACAAGATTCAATGTCTTGCATTCATATAGATACCAAAGAACGAATGGATATTTGATCATCTACCTAAAGACTGTTTCACACATTCGGGTCATGAGTACGGTAGTAGTCTTGGATATACCTCATGATAGATTTAAGGATGAGGTTGTATAGTTGTTGAGCCATGTGTAAGCGGGAGACTATTAAAAATATGGCAGTGTCTCAGAATGTAAGCAACGTTACTATATTTAGCATGGTCCTTTTGTGTTACACACAAACCATAATTTAAGCATAGGATGACAAGAGTGAAATTAAGCGGATTATTTTGTTAATTTGTCATTTTATTAGAATTAACTAGAAACTAGAGGTCTAAAAAGAAATATATTTAAACTTGATTAGTGATAAGCATTATCATGACTTATCTAGAAGTTTAAATGATAAGCAATGAGGAATCCTACACTGATAAGGAATACCAATGTGATAAGGATACCTCAACTATAAACGGAGTAGGAAAGTGACACTTTTGCAACACTTGAAACCCTAATCTCTCTTTCCTAGCTCTCGGGTCTCTCTCCCCACCTCCGGTCGCCATCCACTGCTAAACACTACCATACTTTTGATCTCCATCACCGACGAACCATCCTCCCTTCTTGGCCTCTCTCTAGCTACAAAATCTCTCTCTCTCCCTCTCTCTTTATCTAGATATCGGGTTTATCCTAGCTGATAGAGTATCCTTCATTTCGAGTTGCTTCAATCACAAGCAACCATCAATCATTCATAGTTTTTGGAAGGATTCGACCATAGTCTTGGAGATTTTTTTTTTCATACATGTTCTTGATCTACGCTTTGCAGAGCGACTTCATTAGAGTGGCTCTATTTTGGGCCCTCTAATCATCCAAGATCAACGCATATACAATCAAGAAAGGTGTGTTAATTAATAAAGTTATGCTTTTAGGCTAGACAAGTTGCTTGAAAATTTTAAACATGTGATCTGATCTCGAGTTTTGAACCTCATTTTGCTATTTAGATTATGTTGCATTTTTATTACGAGTTTTCTAAACCCAACATGTTTGGCCCGACTAGAGTATAAAAAAGAATAAGAAACACCGTGCCTTTCCAAAAAATTTAGGCACTTGAGAGTGATATGATTTACCATTTCCGATATTCATTGCGTATTATTGTGATCCCATGTGATTGTCTCCTGCAAAATGGTTAGAAGTTGTGAAATACTACAATTAACCCCCCCCCCCCCCCCCCCCCCCCCCCCCCGGGGGGGCAGAAGCACCCTTACGATTATTCTGATTTTATTCCCTTTGTTTTCGATTTCCCAAAGTAATTAGTGTTCGAAAAAAAGAGTGGAAATTGGAGGACAAATGTGATTTAAGACGAGTGTCGGTATGTTATTTACTGGACTCATGGAGTAAAAGCATATTTTTAGCTTCTAAAAAATAAGGAAAAGGCTTTGTATTTGTAATGACATCAGCAATGCTATAATATGAAGTAGGTAATTGACGTAAGATTTGCATGACCAACTTAATTTGAGTGATAGGAGAATCAACATCAGACAAGGCATCAACAATATTTCTAAGTGAATGACAAAATGCAATGATTGACAATGATCCTTTTTTGGTGTTACAAAACTTATATTGTAGTTGAAGCATACAAGACATTTTATTGTTTAGAAATAATCCATCAAGTTTACCACAAAGATCTTTGGCGATTCGATTGTCACTCGATCTGATTTGTAGTAAATTAGCTTCACCCGGTGATCTAATACTTTGGCATCTTTACACATGTCTAGAAAAATACGACGTCAAAGTTTATACTTAGAAACATTAATGGTGAGTTTGAAACTAAACTATGAATAGACATTTGTGATTTTGAAACTAAACTGTGGATAGACTTTTGTGATGGAATAGACAAGTTGATACAAGGACGGGACAAAAGTGGAAGACAAAACAAGAGTCAACATAGAAAAAGAATTTAGAAAAAATAGAGAAGACACTTACTGCTGGTAGAAGGATTGTAGGGCACCAGCAACTCCAACCCATGTGCTGATGAAGTCGCCGAAAAGGAGACACAACTGCAAGATCATGATGAGGTAGTCATGTAGGGAGCGGCAGCAGGCACATTAACCGGTGATGAGAGCATCGGAAAAAAAATAAGCAACTCCGAAGATATCCGGTGGTGGCAGCTATTTTATGCGTGAGGCAAAGAGGCTAGAAAGAAATGTGGCCCTAAAGGATAGGCTCGATACCATGTTGGTTTTTAGAACAATTCTCATTAAAGTTACCATTGCACTCAATGAGTATAAATAATACAATAATTTACACAAACAACCTTATGTTTTAGACATATACAAAAAGAATTAAAATAATACAATACATTTGACAAACAATTATTTGGTTCTCGCCTTTTTTTCACGTTTAACGTGTGATGTCGCATTACATATGGATGCAAACATTGCATCACTCTCCCATGACCCCAAACCAAAGATTTAGGCATTGTACTTTGGGTGGAATCACTATACAATCTTTGAAGCAGTGTTGTAAAACTCGGCCAACTCGGACGAGTACTCGGCCAATTACTCGGACTCGGCCTTTTACTGAGGCGAGTTAGGCCAACTCGGCCAAACAACTCGGAAATCGGTCAAACTCGGTTGTAGGTCAAACTCGGTGTTACTCGGTCAAACTCGGTAAAAATCGGTCAAACTCGGAGCAACTCTGTCCAACTCGGCCAATCTCGGTCAAACTCGGTAATTTTCACTTTTTTAGAAAAAATAAATAATTAGAATTATTAATTAAAATTTTAACATATATCATATATTTAGTTATTTATCAAACATTGTTTAATTTTAATTTTGTTAAATTTAATGTAAATTTGATAGAGAAACAAAAAACGACTAATGGTTAAATGATTACTCAAATATTAAATAATGAATATTGATTTTAGAAATAGTTTAACATTTGAACTTGTATATTTTTATTGATTTTTCCACTAAATATGTTATGAAATTCAATCAACTTATAATTTTTGACGTATATATAATTTCCTTAAAAATAATTCTATATAATTTATCAAATCCGAGTACTCCCCGAATACTTTCCGAGTAATCCGAGTACTCGCTACTCTCCAGTCGACCGAACGAGTACTAAATAGCGAGTTACACAACATTGCTTTGAAGCACCATTACAGTAGTTTGATGCATATTCCACTTGATATGTTACATGCCATGAAGACACTTCTTACGTATTAGATACTTTTAGCATTAATATTTGACACTATCTGTTAGGGGTGGAATTAGTACGGTACCAATTCTTTTTCCTCCAAACCGTGTACCGTACCAACTATAGTTGGCACAAAATTTTTGCTACCAGAACCATACCAATTATACTTGGTACCAACTTGTTTGGTTACCAACAAGTTTGGTTGGTACAAGTTGGTAATGGTATATACCAAGAAATTAGCTATGTAATTATTTTAATTTTTTAAATACTTTTATTGAAATAACATCTTCGTAAATTTTTAATTTCTAAATTTAATGTGGTAATAACTATATAGTATCGACTAATGCTGCTAAATGACTATTGAAATATGATTTTGTTATACACTCACAAATATATATATATATATATATATATATATATATATATATATATATATATATATATATATATATATATATATATGAATTGGTTGGTACGGTACTACCGTGGTATCTCAAATTTTATACCATTACCGTAGCATGTTTACTTAATTGGTATGGTACTACCAACCAAACATATTGGCTACCAAGCATATTGACTACCAAATTTATTGGTTCGGTTGGTAGCATGTTGGTTGGTTTTCCATGGTACATATTTGCCAGCCCTACTATATGTCATACTCATGCTTTAAGATACATGTACATTTGGAAATAGTAATTGCATATATATTGTATTTTGTTTCCAAACTATTATTCATTCTATCGATATGATATTAACGTGTTACAGTCCTTCCTCAACCCAAAACCTTAAAATCTTACTTTCTCAAGATACAAAGGATTTCATAGAAGAGCTTTTGTGAAATAAAAAGTAATTTCGGCTAGCTATTAAAGTACAAAGTCCTTCTTAAAATGCATATGGTTATTTAACTATATTTTTCTAAACAAATATTATTTAGTGATCGTCCTCCTTACATATTAATATAGTTTTTGGCTTACATATTAGGGTAAATTGCATAAAAGTCACTAAGTTTTCTAATTTTCTCGATTTTGACACTGCATTTTTAGATTTTGCAATTAAGTCATTATGTTTTCAGAAAAGTTGCAATTAAGTCATTATGTTTTCCAAAAAGTTGCAAAAATAACCATATGACTGGATGGTAACAGGTTACCAGGTCATATGGTCAGATTTGCAATTTTTCAGAAAACCTAATGACTTAATAGCAAAAATAAAACATAGTGTCAAAATCAAGAAATCTGAAAAAGTTAGCGACTTTTAGGGTTTATTTCATAAAAAACCTTAAATTTTCAACTTTTTTCTGCTTAAACCTAAAACTTTATTTTTTTCAAAAAAAACCTAAATTTTGGAGAAACTTTTTAATTTATCCCCTTAACCGGTTTAAAGGTTATACATACTTTTTTTTTCAGAAAAAACCCTAATTTCTTTTTTTTTTTCGAAAAAACCCCTCAATTTAAGTGATTTTTTCAACAAAAAAATGTTTCTTCGTTTTTGTAATTGACATAACTTTCATATATGATGTCCAAATTCTACGAACTTTATATCCCTGGAAATGTCGTAAGTAATACTACAACTTTGCTTTACTGACTTTTGTTTGACTATGTTCGGATATTTCGCTACACTGGCTTGTTTTCTTATAATAGCTGTATATTTTGCATACGAGCTTTGTTTTGGACGTTCTATAAGTCGACGGATTCGTAAACACGAATAAATCGTGTAATGAATATTATTTAAACCAAACTATTATTTGTAGTATTATAATTTCCAATAATACATTAGGAAAGTTATGAAAATTACATTTCAACGTATTATCCTAATTTGCACTCTGGTTGACTTTTGTTGACCAAATTTGATGGACATCACCTAATTTGCACTCTGGTTGACTTTTTAATTTAGGACATTTACGAGTTTATCCGCAAGTTAAACGATTTTTCAGGGATTTTTTACAAAGAAAATTATTTTCCTTCGTTTTTGTAGTTGGCATATCTTTTAGCGACCCGTCTGTAACATCCGTCAAATTTGGTCAACAAATGTCAACCAGAGCGTAAATTAGGATAATACATTGAAATGTAATTTTCATAACTTTCCTAATGTATTATTGTAAATTATAATACTACAATACGCTATTTCGAATCAATTATCGAGTAAACGTTATAATTTCGAATAATAGACTATAGTAGCGTAAAATTCGATAAATCATACAAATAATATTTTGGTTTAAATAATATTCATTACACGATGTATTCGTGTTTACGAATCCGTCGACTTTTAAAACGTCGAAAACAAAGCTCGTATGCAAAAGATACAGCTATTATAAGAAAAACAAGCCAGTATAGCAAAATATCTGAACATATTGAAACAAAAGTCAGTAAAGCAAAGTTGTATTACTACTTACGACATTTTCAGGGATATAAAGCTCGTAGAATTGGGACATCGTATATGAAAGTTATGTCAATTACAAAAACGAAGAAACATTTTTTTTTTGTGAAAAAATCACTGAAATTTAGGGTTTTTTTTCGGAAAAAAAAAAGAAATTAGGGTTTTTTCTGAAAAAAAGTATGTATAACCTGTAAAACCGGTTAGGAGATAAATTAAAAAGTTTCTCCAAAATTTAGGTTTTTTTGGAAAAAAAATAAAGTTTTAGGTTTAAACAGAAAAAAGTTGAAAATTTAGGGTTTTTTATGAAATAAACCCTAAAAGTCGCTAACTTTTTCAGATTTCTTGATTTTGACACTATGTTTTATTTTTGCTATTAAGTCATTAGGTTTTCTGAAAAATTGCAAATCTGACCATATGACCTGGTAACCTGTTACCATTCGGTCATATGGTCATTTTTGCAACTTTTTGGAAAACATAATGACTTAATTGCAACTTTTCTGAAAACATAATGACTTAATTGCAAAAGCTAAAAATGCAGTGTCAAAATCGAGAAAATTGGAAAACTTAATGACTTTTACGCAATTTACCCTACATATTAATATTTTTGTTATTATCCATCCAATAGTTTTTGGTGGGCCAAAGGACTTATTGGTGAGCCAAGGAATTGACGAATGCATGCTAAGAACTTGGTGGATAAAGAAGAAAGCAACATATCTACATATAACTAAAAGTAGGATTGGTTAGCAAATTATTGATGCTTGAATGGTCTGCGTGTAATGTATATGCATGAAAAACTTTAGATTTCTGCCACATATATCTCTGATTTTTTTAATGCATTGTACGAAATGGGTCATTTATGTAAATATATGTGGAGTCTAATAGAGTCTTTTCAAAAGAGCCCTTGTAAAGAAATGGGAGACTCCAACATATATACACACTTATAAGACAGTGTCGCATCATTGTGGGATACACTAACACTCCCCCTCAGAGACGTAGGCTCGATGAGGTTACAGGGTGCGAGACGCCGACTCTGATACCATGTAAATATATGTGGAGCCCAGAATGTCTCTTCAAAAGAGCCCTTGTGGAGAAAGGAAGACTCCAACATATATACACACTTATAAGACCGTGTCGCACCATTGTGGGATACACTATCAATTTACACAAAGTTCTCTCTCTTCAATATCGAATGTTTAGATTTAGCAGTGTTGCAGAAACCAGTTTTGGCGGTCGAGTAATCGGCGATTAGTTGCTTGACGGTCTTCAACCAATTACGATTATGCCTAATCGGTCAGCTTGACGGTTTGTTGCAAAAATCGGTCAAATATTGGCCTTGGCAGCCGATTAATCGGTCTTAGCGGTCATTTTTTAAATTTTTTAAAAATTTTAATTTATTTTTTATTTTTTATCTTTAAATGACGACACAAACACTCTCCAATAACTCAAGAAAACTGAAAAAATCAATATTAAAGAATAAAAATAAACAAATGTATAATCTTTGATGTGTATATCGGAATAAAATAAATCAAACTTTGTTATTTTTTATATTTATATATTTTTAAATGGATTCCTTTATAATTTAGGGTCTCCGATTAATCCCTTAACCTAACTCAACCGTCAAGCTACCGTCAAAGGGTTTTTACAAGCTTGAGATTTAGTATAAAAATATATGAAAAAACATTGTCCTATTATTTGTGCCCAATCTGCATTCGAGACCCACAACACAACAATACAATTATATAGTTAATGGATCCCTATATAAAAAAGGATGATTTATTTACATTGAAATCCTTCCAAGAATGAAATATAAGCTAATAATGCATTTTTGAGATTTGACAGAAATCCATAAAATTGTGCTGATATCTGTAACATCGTGCCTATCTTTTTTTTCTTTTTCTTTTTTTTGCTCGCATCGTAAATTAAAATGACTTTGAAGCCTTTCGACTTTGACAAATATTTGTGACTTTTGGAAATGTTTTGCCATGTTTTTGCTCGCACTCCAATTATATTGGAGATTTTTTGAAAATGTTTTTCCATGGTTTTTGGTCACACCCCGAAATTCAAAAATCCAAGAATGTGACCATGATTAATATCTCATAAGTCTAATACATAAAAGTCTAATACACAATAGTAAATGTCTGTAACTTAGATCAATGACAAATTAATTAATGAAACAGCCTTGAATCATGTTGGGAATCCTAAGCTCAGTGGATTCACTGTTCAATCAAGTCATAGTGCCAGACAAATTGATTGTGTAGAATCCAATTTGTCTGAAACCTTTTATGATTTCTATTTTATAAATAGCTGTGTATATCGAGCTATGAAATACACAGATCATGAAAACACTGTAATTGGTTTTTGAGTTCATATTTCCAATTATAATCAAAGAGTATATTTTGATAGTTATTGTGTTTATACGTATTTATTTGTGTTGAATACGTGAATTGGTATCAGAGCAAAACCAGAATTCTTACCTAATTCGTCATGTCGGATGAAGAAGGTGGAAGGGAAGGGAGTACAGGCGGTGCTCCGGTGAAGCTCAAGGATGTCGGATCAACCACCGTGGCTTGTCCGATGTTGAATTCGACTAATTACACCGTATGGTCCCTGCGAATGAAAGTGGTACTCAAAATCCACAGAGCTTGGACCATAATCGATCCAGGAGAAGAAAAAAATGAGGATAGAAACAACCTTGCAATGGGTTTGCTCTACCAAGCGATTCCGGAATCCCTGATTATGCATATCGGGGATGTTGAAGACGCGAAAACCATGTGGGATTCGATCAAAGCTCGATTTGTTGGCGCTGATCGGGTAAAGGAAGCGAGACTTCAAACACTCAACACCGATTTCGATCGGTTGAGGATGATCGAGACAGAGTCGATTGACTCTTTCGCCGGAAAACTCTCCGGGTTGGCTTCGAAATCCGCGTCGCTCGGTGAAACCATTGACGAGTCAAAGCTTGTGAAGAAGCTTCTGAAGGTGGTTCCCAGGCGGTTCATTCATCTGGTGGCATCCCTCGAGCAGGTGCTCGACCTCAAATCTGTGGGCTTCGAAGATGTTGTCAGACGGCTAAAAGCTTACGAGGAGAGAATAAGGGAGGCAGATGACGGTGGAGAAGGAGGAACGAAGGGGTTATTTACCCGATCCGGCGGTGGCAGCTCGATTTCCAGTGGAGGATCCGGATCGCAAGGAGGAGGCGGCGGGGGGAGTTCTTCCGAGTCCGAGAGAAGCAGAAAGGGGAAGACGGCGGCTTGGGGAAGAAATAACAGAGGGGAGGATGGTTTTAATCAAGCCGGGTCAAACTCAAGAGATGGATCCGGGTCAAAAGGTGGATCCGGGTCAAAGACAACACAACCCAATAAAAACAAACAGCCCAATAACCGGCCCAATTCAACTTCGGGTTCAAATCGAAACGCGAAAAAGGATTTATCGAAAATTATTTGCTACCGATGTGATAAATCGGGCCACTACGCGTCAAAATGTCGGAATAGAATTCAAAAGTTTCAAGAAATGAATTTTGCCGAACAAGAAGATGCCGATGAAACCGTATTTATTCACGAGACCGTATTTTTGAAAGAAGCAAAGGTGATACCATCTAAATATAATTCACAAGAAAATGATGTGTGGTATTTGGACAACGGAGCGAGTAATCACATGACGGAAAATCACTCATTTTTCTCCGAAGTCGACGAAGGAATAACCGGCAAAGTAAAATTTGGCGATAATTCGAGTGTCGCGATCAAAGGAAAAGGCTCAATAATTTTCCAGGGAAAATCAGGCCAACAACGTTTGATAACGGAGATTTATTTCATTCCGGATCTGAAAAATAATATTTTCAGTCTCGGACAAGCAACTGAAGCCGGATGCGATATTCGGATGAAAGACAATTATTTGACGATGCACGATGTCTACAACTGCTTATTAATGAAGGTACAAAGATCTACAAATCGACTTTATAAAATCAAATTGACTATTGGTGAACCGAATTGCCTTCATTCAAGACTAAGTGAAGACACATGGCGCTGGCATGCAAGACTTGGGCACATCAATTTCGAGTCATTGAAAAAGATGTCCAAGAAAAATCTCGTCAAAGGGTTACCACACCTTGACAGTGACAATCAACTATGTGAATCTTGTTTGGTGGGCAAACAAACAAGAAAGTCATTTCCATTAATGACGACGTACAAAGCGACACAACCTTTAGAGCTCGTTCACAGTGACTTATGCGGTCCGATCACACCGTCAACGATAGGTCACAATCGCTACGTTTTCACATTAATTGATGATTTTTCAAGGTATATGTGGATTTTTCTCTTAAAAGAGAAAAGTGAGGCGTTTTTACACTTCAAGAAATTCAAAGCTTTGGCGGAGAATGAGCTCGGAAAGTCTTTGAAGGTGTTTCGAAGTGATCGAGGAGGTGAGTTTACTTCGCTCGAATTTAATTCCTTTTGTGATATAAATGGAATCAAACGCCATCTTACCGCCCCATATTCACCACAACAAAACGGTATTGTGGAACGAAGAAACCGAACGTTAATGGACATGACACGAAGTATCATGAAGGCGATGCATGTTCCAAATAACTTATGGGGAGAAGCGGTAAAACATTCCACAAATCTGATCAACCGTGTTTACACAAGAGTCCTTGGTGATACAACTCCTTACGAGAAGTTGTATAAAAGAAAACCGAATCTAGAGAATGTTCGTATCTTTGGATGTCTAGCATATGCAAAAGTTGAACCAGTAAATCTCAAGAAGTTGGATGCAAGATCAAGACCACTAGTACATCTTGGTTCTGAACCGGGCACAAAAGCCTATCGGCTTTTTAACCCGGTTACACAAAAAATAATCGTAAGTCGAGACGTTATTTTTGACGAGACAAAATGGTGGGATTGGGTCAAAGAAGCAAGTACCAAAAATGAAGAACCTGGGTCATTCATAGTTCCATGGGAATATCCGGAGAATGAAACGAACAACCAAGGAAATGATATCGAACCGATTGAATCAGACCATGAAATTGAAGACGGAGTACAGGTTCAAGAAGATGAGCAACCAAATCCAGTCATCAACACCCAACATCGAAGGTCTACGAGACAAAGGAATCTTCCGATTCGACTTCAAGATTATGTGCTTAATCTTAACAACCTGGAAGAACTTCTCCTAACAACCAGTGACGAACCAGTATCGGTTGAAGAGGCGAAGAAAGAACCGGAGTGGGTTAAAGCCATGAATGCGGAAATCAATTCAATCAACAAGAATAAAACATGGACTCTCGTGAACAAGCCTATGGGGGTGAAGGCAATTGGACTCAAATGGGTGTACAAGCTGAAGAAAAATGCAGATGGCACCATAAACAAACACAAGGCAAGGTTGGTTGCTAAAGGGTACGTGCAACAACCTGGTATTGATTTCCAAGAGGTATTTGCTCCGGTAGCACGAATTGAAACCATCAGGTTTCTCATTGCCTTAGCCGCTGCTAATGGGTGGGAACTTCACCACTTGGATGTCAAAACGGCTTTCTTGCATGGAGAGTTGAAGGAAACTGTTTATGTGTTCCAACCGAAAGGCTACATAAGGAAAGGCGAAGAGCACAAGGTGTATCGTCTTTCAAAAGCGTTATATGGCCTTAGACAAGCACCAAGAGCATGGAATACGAAACTTGATGGGATTTTGAGGGGAATGAAATTTCACAAGTGCATGAAAGAACCATCGGTGTACCGGAAGAACGAAGGATCTAACTTGCTAATTTTAGCAATTTATGTTGATGACTTATTTGTTACAGGTACAAATTTGAACATGATCAAAAGGTTCAAATTTGACATGTCCAAGAACTTTGAGATGTCTGATCTTGGAAGATTAACTTACTACCTGGGCATTGAAGTCAAACAAGATGAATCGGGAATTACAATAAACCAAGAAGCGTATGCACAACGCATTCTGAAGGAAGCCGGTTTACATGATTGCAATCCGACCCACATTCTGATGGATCCAGGAACAAAATTGTCAAAGGCCGAAGATGAACCCGAAATCAACCCGACACAATATCGAAAGGTGGTGGGATGCCTTAGATATCTCTTGCAAACAAGACCCGATATGGCATACGCGGTTGGAGTTATTAGCAGATATATGCAGAATCCAAGAGAATCACATGGTAATGCAATCAAACACACCCTAAGGTACTTACGTGGAACAACGGGATACGGAATCAAGTACGAGAGGTTGGGGCAAAAACGACTTATTGGTTACAGTGATAGTAGTCACAATGTTGATCCAGATGATGGAAGAAGCACAACTGGTCACATTTTCTACTATGGGTCATCTCCGATAACCTGGTGTTCGCAAAAGCAAGATAACGTTGCTTTATCATCTTGCGAGGCAGAGTTCATGGCAGCCACCGCGGCAGCTTGTCAAGCAATATGGCTTCAAGATTTGCTAGGAGAAATCGTGAACAATGTGCAAGATAAAGTGGTTCTTAGGATTGATAACAAGTCGGCTATCGAACTAACGAAGAATCTAGTGTTTCATGGAAGAAGTAAACACATTCACACGAGATTCCACTTCATTCGTAACTGTGTGGAAAAGGAACAAGTGGAGGTTGAATACATTCCTGGTGTAGAACAAAAGGCGGACATTCTCACAAAACCATTGGCTCGAACCAAGTTCAAGGAAATGAGGAGCTTGATCGGGAACAAAGACGTCTCTAGAAGGACTTAGAGATTCGGGGGTGATTGTTGGGAATCCTAAGCTCAGTGGATTCACTGTTCAATCAAGTCATAGTGTCAGACAAATTGATTGTGTAGAATCCAATTTGTCTGAAACCTTTTATGATTTCTATTTTATAAATAGTTGTGTATATCGAGCTATGAAATACACAGATCATGAAAACACTGTAATTGGTTTTTGAGTTCATATTTTCAATTATAATCAAAGAGTATATTTTGATAGTTATTGTGTTTATACGTATTTATTTGTGTTGAATACGTGAAATCATAGAACATTATCGAAAGATTAAACATGAAAACAATGTCTCTTATAAGGTCTAGACATTGTCTTTTTTCATTAATCTTAAAGTCTTAATATCTGTCGAGATGTCAATGGTCATTTTCATGCTACAAATCATAGCTTTTTATTTGGACGGAATATTGCATACATGGTCGTAAACTATGTATACACCATAGAATAACAACTTTTTGCCGTTCAAAAAAAGTATAGAATTATACTTTTGACTTACAAAATAATGTCATTATCATAAAATAATTTAATAAAGTTTGACTAAAAAGAGAAAGAGGGCAGAAAGAAGGCGAAGTAAGCACCGTTATGGGTTCGAGGTTCGCGTTTGCATTATAGTTTTCGATGATAAGTTTTCAAGTTTTCATCATTATTTATGTGTATAGGTTATTAGTTCCTGATAGATTTCTGTCAATAAGGACGGTATTCCCTCGTATTTCTATTCGAAAATTAAAGTGCAATAGCCAATAAAACTTAAGAAAGCGTAATATTAGATTTAATTGTATTCGAGAAACCATCCACAAAAAAAGTATGAAATTTGTGAAAAATTGAAAGTTTAATTGCAAAACCTAGAAAGAATAGACATGTTATTTCGATCATGGGCTTGGACCGAAACCGAAACCGAAACTCTTAACATAAGTGCAGGCTGAAAGCCTGAACTTGAGTAGCATGGCCCATTCTGTTTGGCTGCTAGTTTAGGTTGTAGTTTCAATTTAATTTGTATTTTTATTTGTCCATTTAGGATTTTCATATTATCGGGATTTTTATTATGTTTACTAGTTATGAAAGACTTTTATATGGTTGTTAAATTTATTAAATGTTGTAAAATACATATTTTGACCATAGTGGGTTATGTTCGGTATCAAATACGGTTGGGTCAAAACAATGAACAAAACATGAAATAAACTTGATAAAAGATTAGTAAGTATTTAGGTATATAAATAATTAGTAGAAAATCAGGTTTACCAGAATTAAGTTGGTCAGCACAGGATCAATCTAGGATATATGATAGTTATCAGATGTAAGTTTTGTGGAAGGTACGAATTTGAAATACTCAAGGTTTTGTAATGAGCTTTTTTGTTAACTAGTGATGATCATTTTCGAATTAACTATTTTAAAAAATGAGTCATCGAAGGATCGGATCAAACCTCCCCTTCGCCTTAACCCTTTGCGGGTTTACTTAAAAAAATGTTTACTCAACAAAATAACCGCAGTTTATAAAGTGATATAAGAAAATAACAAAAAAAAATTGCATTTTCTGGCAAATAACCATCGAGTTTGAAAATAATATATTTTCAAACTACATTGCATGTTTCGAACCTCTTGTTTTGATAAGGTGTTTGAAATTCTAAACTATGCCTTGAGTTTCAAACTTCTTTATGGTGACAAAATCATTATGTCGGCTTC
The DNA here is from genome assembly GCA_023525715.1 of Cichorium intybus. Lineage (NCBI taxonomy): Eukaryota > Viridiplantae > Streptophyta > Magnoliopsida > Asterales > Asteraceae > Cichorium > Cichorium intybus. The sequence continues at coordinate 49,407,720 of CM042011.1, forward strand.
AAAAAGCGTGTTATCTACTTCGAAATTTCGAACTTCTGATATATATTTTGAAGGTCTTGTTGCCAAACCACAAGTTTTTAGATGTTTAAAAAATTCTATTAGTATAGGATATATTCAGAGCTGTTTTACATAATGGAGGCACTTGGCGGATAAAGAATGGTGTTATGCAATACATAACATCAAAATTGATGGTTTATGGTATGGAATTTTTTGCAAATACGTAGTAGGTTGATACTAAGAGTAATGTAGCCAAAATGTAGATCCATTTATATTACCAACATCGTTTTATACTATGTTGGTAATATAAATGGATCTACATTTCGGCTACATTACCCTTACTATCAACCTACTACATATAGGTGTTGCGTATTGTTTGTATCCAATGATCGCACATTTATCAAATAAAAGTTACAGTTACTAGCTACCAGCTTTCAACTACTTTTATCAAACACGCTTTATATAAATTTCATTCGAAACATATTTTTATATTCAACGAGTGAGAAAATAGTAGCTTTTAATATTTCTATTGTGATTTATGTTCACTAGCTAAGTAGCTAATACCATATTTTATTTTTATGTAAGTTGAATATAATTTAATCTCATATTGTTATAACTTGTTTACTAATAAATTTCATATATCCATAATATTTTATACATATTTATTAAAATATAAATATATAATCTATAAAAAGTAACGTATCAAACAGCTCAATTGTATGACATTTAAAACCAGGCCTGCCGAGACTAGGTGTATGCCGATCCAACCTCATCTTTAAGTTGAGACTTGAGAGGGAGGCAACTGGCAAGCATGTGGTAATGCCATAAAGATATGACCAGAAATATTTGCCAAAATTCCTTAAATAATCCAACATTTATTCCTCCATGTGGTTCTCCATCCATTTTGAATTATTGTCTAAATAAACACAAATAATTATTTTTTATAAAGCCACCTCATTGATACTTAACACTATTGGTTAAATCACTAAATGAATAAAATGGACCGTGTTTACATCCATTTCTTAGAACAATTTTTAAAAAGAAAATTAGGAAATTACTTTGTAAGTTACTGCTCTCAACCACAAATATTTCTAGAAAAAGTTGTGAAATTCCCATATTTTTTATGGAGCAAGTAGAGCTTTTCGAAAAAACAATTTCACAAAAACTAATTTATAAAATCATACTGTTAAAAATTTTCAAAATATGATCACGAAAATTGAAACCATCTGTTTTGTTAATTTTAGTTATCATCCGGTTTACCACCGAAAAATAATAATTTAACAGTTTTATTAATATTAAAATAATAAATAATTGACCGCCACGTTTAGCAGGTTCGGTTGTGTTTGGTGAACTTTCTGTTTTCAATATTGATATCTTTTTTCCAATTTGCGTGCGCTGGTTTTTATCTGACGCTTTCCCTCTAACCTTTAATGGAAACTCACCAAAACAAATAGTCAAACCCTCTCTCTCTCTCTCTCTCTCCCCACTTTGACCTCTTCTTATTCTCTACAAGCTTTAGTCTTAGATAGAGAAACTCACAGCCAATCAGAGAGGGAGATGTATGGAGTACATCCGCCAAAGAAATCCGACGAGGACGTCGACGGAGGGAAGACGGAGGTGATCCGTGCATACCAGACATGGAAAGGCAGCAACGTAAGTTCACTGACTTGTTTTGTAATTTAGGGTTTGTTTTTTACGATATGGTTCTGATTAGGATTCGAGGTTTTGGAGATCGTTGATATTGAGTGGAGTATTTAACGCGATCCGATTCGCTGGTTGTTTGCATATTAACAGTGAAATCAATGTTATGCGACTCTTTTTAGAGTCTATTAGCTTCTAGCTTATTAGAAATAGAATTCTAGCAAGTCGTGTGGAATTAATACATGAAATTGAAGACTGTAAACTAATGGATGAAACAGAATCGATGCAAATTGAGACGTGAGAGCAACGACTGTTGATTTACGCCTCAGTTCTACAAAATATGCTTATTCTTTCATTGCTTAATTTGCTTTAGCCTCTAGGTTAAATTCAATGTAATATATTGCTCACTATACTAGCGGATGGGAGAAAATGTGTTTTATTTCTTTCAGGTTAGAGTACTTATCGAAAATTGAGATCGGCAATTAGCAGTTTTATACATTTTAATCTGTAAGACTATAATTGTCCTAATTTCTTCTGTACAGATATTTTTCCTTGGAGGAAGATTCGTATTCGGACCAGATGTGCGATCCGTCTTTCTATCAATGTTCCTAATCATCGCTCCAGTTGCAGCTTTCTGTGTATTCGTTGGCCGGAAGTTACTTGATCACTTCCCCAATCACCTCGGAATATTAATTATGGCTATATTAATTGCATTCACAATTTACGTAAGTCCTCTCATCTTCTTCCTATCAACACTCGAACATTGAATTCAATCCTGAATTTAAAATCAATTTTCAGTCCGTATCCCTCCTTCTATCAACCTCCGGAAGAGACCCAGGCATAATCCCCCGCAACACACACCCTCCAGAGCCAGAAACAATGGATCAAACCCTAGAAGTCGGATCCAGCCAAACTCCACAGTTACGTTTACCTCGCATCAAAGAAGTAGCAGTCAACGGAATGATTGTAAAAGTCAAATACTGCGACACTTGCATGCTATATCGCCCTCCCCGCTGTTCCCACTGCTCAATCTGTGACAACTGTGTTGAACGATTCGATCATCACTGCCCATGGGTCGGCCAATGCATTGGACTGGTAAAAATCAACATTATAAAAATCACTTCCGTTTTCATATTCTTTTCTCACGAATTTTATAATTCAATTCCTCGTTTGCAGCGAAACTACAGATTCTTTTTCATGTTTGTCTCTTCTGCTACTCTTCTTTGCATTTATGTTTTCGCCTTTTGTTGGGTGTACGCTATCAAGATTATGAACAGTGAAGATGTTTCCATATGGAGAGCATTAATCAAGACACCAGCTTCCATTGTACTTATAATCTACACCTTCATATGCGTCTGGTTTGTTGGTGGCCTTACCGTCTTCCATCTTTACCTCATCAGCACAAACCAGGTAAACACCAAACAAACTAATCTTTATACCATTTCTTACTAATTCTTTTTGATACGTGAAATTACGATATTGCCCTTTTTGTTATTTTGTAGTCGACGTATGAGAATTTTCGGTATAGATACGATTGGACTGAAAACCCGTATAATCGTGGAGTTTTTGAGAATTTTAAGGAGGTGTTTTGGACTAGTATACCCCCTTCCAAGAATGATTTTAGGGCAGTGGTGGAGAGAGAACCGGAAATCATGGGTAGGACTCCTAGGGGTGGTTTTGTAAATTCACATGTGGAGAAAACTCCGAGTGATGTAGAAATGGTGAATAGGAAACCGGAGAGATTTGATAGGAGGAGAAGTGGAAGTTGGGAGTTAGCAAGTGATATTGGTTCAGTTGGATCGGGTTTTGGGGACTCGAACCGGATTATCGGTGGAAGTAGTGGGAGTTTGGGTGGTGGTTCGTTGGCCGGTTTAAATAGGCAATTATAAGTCGTTGACTTTGACTCACATGTGCAGTGGTATTGTTTTATAGTTGGTTTTTTTGGTGTATAGAATGGGGAATATAAGCAAACCCCTTCTGTCTTATTATAATATGTACATAGTTTTGTGTTTTTTGGTTTGTGTATTATTTTATATTCTCTTGAAACAGGCTTGTGTGTGAGAATTGTAGTTGTTACTACATTAATTAATGGTAACGTGTACGATTCTTTAATTTATTTACATGACAATATGACGTTACATTAAATTGTAACGCTCATTGATTTGACTTTTGAAATGGTATGGTTAGGTCCATGATACATCAAGCCAACTAATTCTAGATTAACAAACGTCACCAAACTATGTAATTAATAAAGAGTTGATTGATTGATGTTAGAACAAGATTGACTGATAGATGTTCATGATTAAATGCATCTGTACAACAATTTATTGATTTATTCTTTACTAGTTTCCCACTTAATAAAGGCAAGGAACATGGCGGTTTTTAAGAAGATTAAGTCAAAGACGTCTAACATTATTGATGGTATTAAAGTTGATGTCTTTAATTGGTTTAGATTTAAATGTTATAAACATCTTGTTTGGAATGATTGGTTAGTTAGCCTTGTGAATTGTATGTTGTAATTGTATCTAGCGCCTTGCTAGGTCTTTTTTTGCAATAATAGTTGCCGTTCTATAAAATAAAATAAAAAACTAGTTTCCCACTTAATAAAGTTTTTATGTTTTTACCAAGTTATCTAAATTGTACAAATTATACAATACTTTTCAACCCGTTGAATATAGTAAATTATTACAGATTTTGGTCCAAAAATATAACGTCTTTGTATATGTCGTATGAGAAATAACTTTATCATATAACTTGGGAAAAAATGTGACACGTTACCTGAATATATATTTAGCCTTATTGTTTAATATTTATATACTTGGTAACATTATTGAACTTTAGTTTTAACCGACAACAATTCATTTGATGGATTTTAATTCCTTCCAAACCAATTTCTATCTAAACGGATATATAGATTTCATGAACGTTACTCTAAAATCATAAACAGCAACTCAGCAAGAGGATCAATGTAAACAACACAACAAAAGACAAACATTTCTCTTCAAAGAGAAGCAAAACAAAATCATAACATTTTAGAGTGTAAGAGATACATGACATCTTTTTAACCGATTGTGAGCCAATGAGAAAAGAGAAAACATCATGTATGAATTATGGATCATGAAAGTTATATGAAAATCCCATACTGCATTTTTGTGTCCTGACCTTAGTGCATTGACTGAAAGCGTTTGACTATCATGATGCTCATGTCCATATAACGTTGAGCACAGTTTGAAAGACAATTCGATTCACTTGAACTGAACTTGCTTCCAGGAGTACTCGTGATGCACTTATCCCAACACGCACTTGTTAGCTTTGCTATCATCTCATTTGCCATCGCCCTTTCTTTTTCTTGCTGCATCAATTCCAAATCAACCAAATTAATTGGGTTAAATGCAATCAATAGGAACATATGCATTCATATGGAATACCGGTACAGTAAAAGTTTGTTCTCAGGCTAAGTAATAGGATTCCAACAAAAGGGGGAAAACGGTTGGAATCATGTTGAAGTTAAAATGTTTTGTGAAGAATAGAGAAAAGCTAGCATTAGTTGCAAAATTCAAAGAATAACAAAGTGTTAGGGCAAACACAAGCTTGTAGATGCTAACTTCGATCAAATGTGCAGGGATTAAGCACTTAGATCGAAAGATAGACAAAATCAATACGATGTTCCTTTTCTGTCTTCTTAGATGTAAACTACTTGAGGTTTTCGCAATCAGAAATCACATCAGCGGAGACTCGAATCGATTTTGATCCCCAACTACTATTCCCAAATTTGGTACATAAATAAATACACAGATACGGAATCAATGGAAATTCAGAGTAGATCTTACATTGATCATTTGTTGTAACTGGGGGTTGGATAATGCTGAAGCGTCCATGGAATTCGAAGCTTGAAACCGATTTAGCTGATCGACACAGAAAAAGACGATGAGATGTTGAAAAACCCTAAAACCCTATGAAGAAACGAACACGCTATGGTATTGGTGGTAATGCCGTAATGGTGACAAGAAGTCAACAATGACCGTACTAAATGAAAAGCCCATTTAAGTTATTGGGCTTAAACGCCCATTATATGCTCATGCTGTATTCTTTTTCTTCTCGATTTATGCCAGTATTCCCAACAAATTCTTAAAAGAAAATGATATTTTACGGTTTTTTATTATATAATTTTTATTTAACTTTTTAGTTTTAATTTTTTTTAACATTTTTTCATCATTTTTCTGTTTCCTTAGACCATCCTCATTGGATGGTTCACTCAATCCAGCTTATACTGTTTTTTTTTAAATAAAATCAAAAACATAAAAATTTTGGCGGCCTTGGCCATCCTCACGAGCCAAGATAACGCCTCTCTTTTTTTCTTTTTCAATTTCTTTTTTTCTTTTTTTTTTAAATGAGATCAATATTGATAATACTTTTATGATTTTTTTAATTGAAATATAGAATTTGATTGGGTTGCAAATAAGTGTAAAATTTTGAGTTTGGTTGGATTGTGTTGGTAGAAGAATAAAAATTAGTTTTTTAAATAAAAAGAATATGGGTTTGATTGGGTTGCTAATGGAGATAGTCTTAAAATACAACTTGCAAAAAGAACTCGTAAGTCTGCAAAGCATGTATAATTTTACCATGTTTTTTTTTTCAAAATTACCACATAATTTTTAGGTAACTTGTTAATTTTACTTACGTTATTCTTTTTTGTTTCATGATGATTGTGCATTTTTTGTTGACGTGTCATGTTACTTCAACATCTTATAAAAATAAGTGAAAGTATTGTAAGAATGAAACTCCAAGTCTATTGGGGTACGATGTAATGCAAAATGATAAAAGAAAACAGATTTTGTAAAAGAAAATGATATTTTAAAATTTTAAACTCAAAAATGCATCTAATTAGATAAAGATTATCGTGTAGCATTCAATCATATGATGTTAGAGATCATGTCAATGAAGCGTAATATATCACAATCAAAATAAATTATTAATAGATCACAATCAAGATAAATTATGTTGATGGTGTATCTATACAAATGACTTCCAATGGTTGGTTGATATTTAACCAAACCAACATGCTCAAGCTATCTTCCCTGTTTCTTCTTTTTGGGGTTACACTCAATGAAGGAAAAGAGATATAACGACTTTTATAAACATTATGATAATATCCTGTTATTTTTTATTAAAAAAATAAATAGTTATATTGTAATGATCCTAAACTATAATGACTTGTCATTTTATAAATATCATCGGCTAAAATCTTAAATGTATAAACGGTTATTGGTTTCGTAAACAATTGCCAACATTTTGTTATTTTCTAATTTCTATTCAAAAAAATAAAATCATGACTTTATCATTACTGAGCCAAGAATATAGAGACATTGAACTGAAGATTCCCCATTCTATTCAAAAAAATAAAGTCACAACTTCTTTTCAGATTCGATAAAATGTTCATTTTAGCCTTACATTTTATAAAACAAATTACACAATATTCAACAATTTCAACTTCAACAACTTAACATAACATGAGTTGTGACAGGAAATTTTAATAAAAGCAAATAGGTAAACAGTTTGGTGTCCTAATAAATTAAGCCATATTTTTCGCTTGAGAAGACAATGTCCAAATTAATAAATAAATTAAAAAAAAAAAAAAAAAAAAAAAAAACAACAAACAGCCATGTATGTTTGTTTAGATTAAGTGCTTAACCCATTAAGACCATTAAGTAAAAAAAAACAACCTCCAAGTGCTTTCTCAATAACCCACTCGACATACATTGACTTTTCTGTATTTTGCCCATACATAAACAACTATACTCAACTTCCATAAGGTCTAGATCTCCACAGCTGGAAGACATAAAAGAAGTATACAATTTAAATCAGGAAATCTGATTAAACTATATACAAAAAACGAATTTCAGTTTGTAAATTGTACATTTAAAACTCCAAATAAACTCGAATTTCATTCAAGAAACTATGGAACATGAAATGAATGTCAAAACATGCAAAAAAAACAACTTAAAAACACCACTTATCTATCTACCTTCGGTTGCGAAAAACTAGATCTTTACTTTTGAATCTTAGATCCATTGAGGTTGGAAGAAACGCACGTATGAACTTACTAGAAGATATTGTATTATGTGATCGTTCCCTTCTATGTTTTTTCCTCGAGGGCCCACCCCCCATGGTCCCGTGTTCTTTCACTGATTTTGAAGATTTTGAGTCGAAAATTGACGAGCTAAATGATGAGTCATCGGCTGCACTGAATGAAAGGGGACCATTATTTTGGGACGGATCAAGTGGATGCCCGACCGCTGCATCGCGGTGGGGAGGCGGGAATTTCTCGCTTTTGCTTTTCGCGTTTCCTTGAGTTACAACTCTCCATCTCTGAAAATTAAAATCGAGAACAATGAATACAGATTGCAGAACACAGGACAGGACAAAACAGAACAACCTTGTACTGACCGACAAAAATGTCAATTTTTTGTCTCACCCAAAAATGTGGAAATGAATATAGAATTAGTGGACATGTATATGTGGATGTGACAAAAAAGTTAATTTTTGTCCTATCCTAAAAAGTAAAAGTGAATAGAATATAGACTGATTGTCAATGAGACAAAAACTGACAACTTTTTAACCCACCAAAAAAAGGTGGGACATGACTAGCGATTGATCTCTTGTTCTTTTGTATGTGCAAAAGACATAATTACCCTCCTCATCCAGGAAATTAAAAGTATTCCTAAAGAGCTTGTGCAGTCCAGTCCAGTGTTACAAACATATTTATTGAGGTGATGGCTAATGAAGATTTTGATTTGATTACTTATTTCTTAATGTATATCCCTTGTAATGATTATAAGCTAATGAAGAAACAATCAAAAAGCATATGATGCGTGTTAAAATAAAAGGTGGCTTTTTGGATTTAATATAAATACTTTTTGGCAAAAAGGATAAATCAAAAGTGTTGCCTTTTCTCATAGAAACCTTATAGATTATTTGTATAGGAAAATGTAATAGAGCACTTTTTTATCACAAATGGAAGATGGGATTTTAAAAATAACTTAAAAACGCAATTAATAATGTACTTTAATTCATAGAACAAGAAAATGGAAAGGAGGTAGAAAAACATACATCTAAGTTGGATTGGATCTCAGCATTAGCTTCTGGTGCTGGAACTGCCCGACCTGCCCGCTCACGTGTTCTTATTTTTTTAGTTCCATCAACAACATGAGATTTCCCCATTAATCCTCTTTGCCTATTGAGAAACAAACATCAACATATACACAAAACAAATAGAGACAAGGGTAAAAAAGGAAAATAAAAAGAAAACATAACAACCTTCTGGCTTCTTCATCTCTCATTTTGATATCAAGTTCTTTACTAGGAGGGTATTTTGGTAATTCCGACGGCTCACAAGCATAAGGCTCAGTGTTGAAAAACTGTATTTAGACATGGAAACATAACAAATTAATCCAAAATTGATTTATCCATCAAAACTTCAAAAAAAAAAAAATCAAAATCTTGAAAACTCACATCACTGTTCAAAGAATCAACAGCAGAGCCACGTTTATCAGGATCAATTGCAAGAAGATTTTCTAATAAAGGAAGAGAAGAAGGTGGAAAATCTTTAAAAGTTTCTACTGTTGATCGTTTGTATGGCTGTTGTGGCTTGAAAAGTGTTGCATTTGGTAACCGTGACCTCTTCCAATATTCCTCTGATGGTGAGCCACATAACTTGAATATCTTGTGTAGTTGTTCAACCTAAATTGCAAATGATTCTTATAAAAAAGATAATACTTAAGTTTTTTACTCAAATTAAAGGGTTTATTTTACCTCTGTGCGACCTGGCATGATTGGTTTTCCAGCAAGAAGTTCAGCCAAAATGCAACCAGCACTCCAGAGGTCAACACCAACACCATAGTAAGTGGCCCCTAAAAGAAGCTCAGGGGGGCGATACCAAAGAGTAACAACACGGCTAGTCATTGGTTGTTTATGTTTTGGATCATAAAAAGAAGCCAATCCAAAATCTGCTATTTTGAGAATTCCATCATTGTCAATCAGCAAATTAGATCCTTTGATATCTCTGTGTAGTACACCGTTCTTATGGCAATGTTCAAGCCCTGAGAGTAATTGTTTGATGAAGCACTTTATCTGCAGACATGGGAACTATTAGTAGATAGCCTTAAAATCAACAGTTAAGTGTAAGTGTGTATGTTAATTGGGAGTGATGGAAGAATTTTTGAAGAGTACCTGAGGCTCTGTAAATTTGGCACCTTGGACAGCAGCGAGACCTGAGAGATCATGTTCCATGTATTCAAATACTAGGTAGAGACTGCAGGACATTCGTGATGTAACCAATCCTTCAAGCTTTATGATGTTTGGATGATTAAGCTTTTTCAATATAAGAATCTCTCTTGCCATGAACTTCACATTCTCGGGGTCTAAATTATCAACCCTAACCTTCTTCAATGCGACTATCTTCCCTGTTATTAAATCCCTAGCTTTATATACATTGCTATACGTCCCCTGCCCTATCTGATAATTAATTAAGAAGAAATTATATGTCAATGAGTATTAAGTGTCAACTTCACCTAACCTGTCATTGAAGAAATCAATTCGCGATCGATGCGTTGACACTAAATTCTTCAAATACACGTGATTGACGAGAATAAGGAATGAGAATCAGGTTATTAAAATTTACCTTATCGAGTTTCTCGAAAGTGTTAGCACGGCGAGGTGTCCAGTCTTTAATGGCATCACCGGCGACGTCGGAGAGCCACGACGGCCATCCTTGAACAGTCTTCAGGCTATACTCTGGCTTCGGCCTACGCCGGTCAGATACTCGAACCTCGCCGACGGTTTCTCGGATCCTCTCAACAACTCCATCCTTTTTATCATCCCTAGCCACATCCGGCGGCACCTGCTCGACGTCTTGTCTAGGTTGCGTAGATGTCGCGGTTGTAGATTCATCTCCACTCCGCCGGCGGGCCTTTGACTTTGACCGGCGATCTGAAGTTACTGTCGTACCGAGCACACAGCCCATCGCTCAACCTACCACGCCATTAACTATAAAACCAGGTATCAACCACCAGCAGTTTCAGTGCTTTCTGCATTAAATTTTGAGAAATTGCGGCAGTTTAACAGGAGAAGTGAAGTGATTCCGGTGGTGGAAACGGAGGCGGTGATTTTTACCGTCCTATTTGCACTGGAACTCTGTTCCAAATTTTGCAGATTGCAGAGAGAGAGAGAGAGAGAGAGAGAGAGAGAGAGAGAGAAAAGAGAGAGAGAGAGAGTAAAAAGGAAGTCAGTTTTTTTAGTCTTTTCCACCCTTTAGATTTGGATTTCGATTCGAGTTGGTTTTATCAGAACTTTTCAGCCCTCCTTTACGAACATAATTACATTATTACCAATGTAGCTAAATCAATCAACATTCCATTTTTTCAACTCATTAAAGTCTTTGACTTCCACTATGAAAAAACATTTATTTTCTTTAATTTATATGCAATTCCAATTCCATATGCACAACTTTAATTAAACAAAGGATTTCGTTTACGTTTTTATAAATTTTTATAATTATTTATATATCATTATAAAATTTGAAATTATGTATATATTCTTATGAACCCTAAAATATTACATTTATACCCAAAAAATTAATTTGATAATAATTAATTATTTTAAAAATTAAAAACCTATTTTTAATTCTATTTTTTATAGTTTTAAAAGCTAATTAAATTGTGACATTACCATGCTACCCTTGTCCCAAATTTTCCAAACATATAAGTTGTTACAATTTTATTATCATTCAATATGGAATATACGATCATAATCGAATCCGTCATTATCAGTTATTTATAGGCGTATTTTTAATAACTTGAGTATAATCAAATTTAAAAAAAAATTTTTAATTTTTTTTTAAAATTAATTATATTTAAATTAATCTTTTGGGTATATATATGTGACTTTTTAAGATTTTTAAGGACATATTTGTAATTTCAAAATTTTTAAGGATATATACGTAATTATAAAAATTTGTAAGGACGTAAACGAAATTCTCCCTTAATTTAATTAAAAGGTTGATTTTATAACGATATTGTTATTTAATTTTTAAAACTTTTTTTATTAAGTTCTGAATTGATAAATAATATTGAATGAATAAAGATATATGTATGTTGATATATACATACATACATACATACATATATATATATATATATATATATATATATTATTTTCCATACACTAAGGGGCTGTTTGATAGCCTCTTAATTGATAAATTAAGAGACAACTCTTAATTTTTAAAATTAAGTGTGTTTGATAGTAACTGATCTTTACCCTCTTAATTTAATAATAGCCTCTTACTGATTCAGACTTGGAGCCGTATCTGAATAAAACTAAGACACGCCATTTTCCTTTTGTGCCCTAACCTTTTCAACGATCGTTCCCATGACATCCTTCTCTTCATCGTTCAACTACTGCCGCCTCCCACCAATCCGAGTCCGACTATCGCTCCCTCATCCGCACACGCCGCTCCCTCCTCCGTCGGCGACGGTTCCGCGACCAGCGACTACGCTGCACCCTCCTCTGTCGGCGACCACGATCTATGATAGAAGAAGGTCAATTGTTATCGCTTCAGATGTTGCACCGTCTCCTTCCGACGATTTTCTTTCGGCAATTTATCATCATCACCATTTTATCTCAATGTGAAGCCCCAATTTGCTAGCCGCTCGATTCGTCTCTCCAGGTCTCGTACAAGCCATGGGATCCCAATTGGGTGAAAGTCGTTAACAGTTTGGGCCATGGGGATCCGGAACTGTGTCTACAACATCTGGTACTCCCTTCCTCATGTTTGATTCCATACTTTAGGTTTGGCAAAATTGAATTTGTGTGCTGGAAATTTTTTGCTAAATTCGTTTTTTTCGAAACCAATTTTTGGTATGTTTCTTGCTGTCACTCTACTTCTTGCTATTGCTGCAATGTTTTTATTTTTTTTTCTAATGAAGTTACAATCTGATAAGTGAAATCAGATTCTATTCCAATCTAATGCCGTGAACGTGTTTTTGAAATTAGAATGTAAGATGTGATGTTTTTTTTCCTGAAATTAGAACCTGAAAATGGAATATGAGATATAAATTTTGATGTAAAGATGCTCATGTTTATGTGTTTCTCTGTTTTTGTGTTGAATTTTGATGTTATTAAAGAGTATTGTTCACAAGGGTAAAATGGTCATATTTATCATTTGGCACAACAATTAAGAGGTTCCAACCAAACGATCTGTTAAAATTCAGCTCTTAAGAGTTCAGATCCTCTTAAAAATTCAGACCACTTAAAAATTAAGATCTTAAAAGTTAAGATCTTGTCAAACAGGGCCTAACTAACAACTACAAATAGGGAAGAAGAGAGAGAGAATGAGAGGGAGAGGAAAAGTCGGAAAGAGAGAGAGAGAGAGAGAGAGAGAGAGAGAGAGAGAGAGAGAGGAAGAGGCCAGAGCAACGGCAGGTGGACTAAGGTCAGGTACCCGAAGAAGACCGACAACCATATATATATATATATATATATATATATATATATATATATATATATATATATATATATATATATATATATATTTGTATTAAATGACGGTCTAAATTAGAATAAATGACTATTTTATTCTCATATTTAAAATTGACAAATAACAAATAACTATTTATTTAATAGTTGTCATAAATTAAAACTGTAGATGTTTACATATTAAAATTTTATATTTTAAAAAAATAACATGATTAATAACTTAAATTGTATTTAATTAAAAAGTAAGTTAGAATGATAAAATTAAATTAAAAAAATAATATTCACATATATAATTGATGAAAAAATAATTAGTATATGAAAGTTTTATGATATTTACGTATGTAATAGGGGATAACTCGATATATAAACACAAAATATATTTAGTTATTTATAAGTTTGATTACAAAAATAATCAGAAAAATTAAATATAAAATCACGAGTTAATATTATTTAGTTTTCAAAATCGAGTTACAATAAAATATGATTGATTGAAATTTTCATTGCAATCTCAATTACGGAGAATATTTAATATTACTTAATTAAATGGTTTCACTATCTTATACTTTAGTTTTAGTTTCTCGTATGTGACGAGAGTCTCTATATTATGTACGTCCTTTTTACCTTAGTGTACCTACAATATCAAAATATGAATGCGTATTAATTTTGTAACTTTGTAATGATTTGACTAGAAGTTCGGACATATCTAACTAGATTCTAGAAATGTCATAAACCATGCTTCGGACTTTGTCTCTCTATTTGGTTTGTTTTACCAATTTAAGAATGAAATGCAACACAAATCAACCTACCCTTGGATACTCGAGTATATAGATTGAAACCTGGTATGATGATCATATATTCCATAGAGAATATTTTAAGCATTATATAATCCACCACAATAAATAAATGCATTTGGTAATAAATGTTATAAAATAATAATATGAATTCAGTTGCAGATCCAAAAAGAAAAAAAAATCAAATATTAGCACACAATTTCCAAGGGGTTGGACTTTAACAGATATTCAAGTATATCGACATTTTAACAAGATTTATAGGTATTGGTATGTGACAAATCTGTCACTAAAACCATTATTAACATAGTACGGACAGATTACCAACGGATTTACACTAAATTTATATGTAACGAAAAAAATTTGAAGGATAATTTATGCTACCCTGGGCTGCTATATAGATCTGCACATGATTATGATCAATCATCATAACAATTTACTAACATATCATTAGTACACCCCTCTTACATAAGCTTACATTTCAAAGATGGTATTCTAATTTGCTTAAAATATATTTCTACTTTCTCTTTATACCTATAGCAAGCAACTTTTTCCTTTACCGATCCTAGATGAATATAATTACGTTCCTAAGAATATATCTACCTTCTCTTTTTATCTACCTTATGAACTCACAAAATATATATATACGTTAATATGTGAGCTGGCTTTTCTTGCAAATATATACTGGCAAAGAACAGTGACGGAGCCAACATTTTAGAATAAGATGACATATATCATAGTAATATTTTTGTTATAGATTATTGATTATCCCTAATTTTTAACTTTTTTAAATGTATATGACTATATGTTTCAAATAGGTATTAATAGTTTCCACTAGAAATGCTAAAACTAGTATTGTATAAACAAATTAAATAAATGAATCAGCTATTTTTTTTCGGTAATAATCATAAATCAAAAGATGTTTTTTCTTTCCTCAAACTAAAACATAACAACAATTAAGAATCTTTTAAATTATCATCTTAATTTATTAACACAAAAAGCAATCAATAATTATTGGGACCACATTGTTCCCCTACTTCCTCCGCCCTGGCAAAGAACATTTCTACCTTATGAACTACCCCCATGAATTATATAAATGGACGTTCATGAATTTCATCGATAAAAAACTAAAAATAATAAAATAAAATTAATAAATAAATGTTTAATCGATTATTTATTTTATATTATAATAAAAGTCATATGAAATAATATCGTTGAAGATAATTTGTTTTTTCAAACTAAATCCATTTGAAACCGTTATAATCTTTCATATTTCTTAAAATAATGACATACATTTTCAATATAAAATTCAATAGCATCTTTTATTTCTATATTATTTTATAATGGTCTCACTGTATAAATATCACTAAATATAATATTCACTTTACTTTATACAAGTAAAACGTGTTTATAAATTTTATAAATTTAGTTTTAATAAAAAAATATTAACTAAAGAATATTATAGTTTTTAAGAATAACATTAATAAGATAAAGAACGGATGCTCAAAATTGTCATTATATGAATTCAACTGTTAATTTAAATGGATAAACAACTAAAAGTATTGCTACTACAATGACCAAAAATGTAGTTTATACTAAATAATAAAATACAATGTAAATTAGTTAAATATATTAATGTCACATCAATACGTGTCAACACCACAATTAAGGACTTTCATATTAAGAGGCATTTTATTGTATCAAATCAAATAGTACACTTACGTAAGATAAATCTAGTATATATTTTGGGAAAGGAAAGGAAACATATGTACTTTACTTTCCTCAAGTCTATTAGATAAGGTGTATCTTAGATAGTTGTCACATTAGGTGAAATTTCATGTAAATTTAATGAAGGAAAACAACAAACTCACTTCCATTCATTTGATTACAACATTCTACTTTCACTTCTTTCATATCAATCTATTATAATTTAGAATATTAATTATATTAAAACATTGCACGTACTTTCAAGTTCTTTTCCCTTAAGACATATATTTTAGTAAATCTACCCATTTATAATTGTTTTAATATGTTGGATTTTTTCAACAACCATAGTTTGAGATGTTATAATAAACAAATCAATAAAAGCATATTGTTATTTCAATTACATAGAACCTTACTACTTTTTACAAAAAGAATCCATTTGATTAATTAATTGTTCTAAAGATCTATTTACACGATATGCCTAAAGTAATTTTCGAACAACTAGTCTACAACGTTATATTTCCATCAACATAAACTCCAATACATTTGACATTTATTCAAAAATAGTTTGCACACATAATTTACTTCCTACACTTCCGTCAACATAAACTTCAATACATTTGACATTTGACGTTTACATTGTCGAGTTAGTGATGCAAGTTTAATTCTTTAAGGCCCACAAGATAGCACTGCCTCCAAGCAAAAATACACAACCACTTGTGGATGAGCAGTCTTCAATATTGGTAATCAAACTTGCATCAAAATATCTCTCTAAGATCGAGGAAATCTCACATACGAAAATCCATAATGTTTGATTTTCTTTAGATATATTGCCAGTGATGAGTTTTAGGGTTCGTGGTGAACTTACTCAATTTACATACTACAAAGGCAATATCAGACCTGTCCTTATCATGGCATACACTGACAATAATCTTTAAATACTCGATTTGTGAAATAGCTTGACCCATATTAGGCATAAGTTTCATACTTGGTTCTGTATGAGTACTAACTGGAGAACAATATGAACAATTGAATTTATTAAGTACTTTCTTGATATAATGAGAGTGTGAAATAGAATTTCTTTTATATTCTTGCTTGACTTTTTATCCCAAGAATCACTTCTTCCTCCCCCATATCCTTTATATAGAATTGTGATGATAATAATTACTTAGTCATATCAACATATCATCCACATATAGGCAACTAAGTAATCCTTTACCAGACGTATCACATTTACTATATATACACTTGTCCGGTTAATTTAATTTAAAATAATTTCTCAAGACAACATCAACAAACATTTAATGCCACGATTTAGGTTCTTGATTTAGCTTATATAACAAATTAACCAACTTATATACTTTATGCTCCTCTCCAAACAGAATAAACCCTCTCCAGACAGAATAAACCCTATGGTTGTTTTATGTATACCTTTTCATCCAAATCACCATTCAAGAATGAAACTTTAACATCTATTTGGTGAAAAATGGATTATGAATTGCATTTAATGCATTTAATAATTTGATAACTAAAATATGAGCAACTAGTGCATAAGTATTAAAGTAATCGATTCCAGGTGTTTGCTTAAAACCTTGAATAACCAATCGAGCCTTACATTTGTTAATGGATCCATCGACTTCCATTTTCTTTTTGAAAATCCACGTGTAACCTAATGGTTTGCAACCTATTGGAAGATTATACAAGACCTATGTAATATTTCCCATGATGGAATACATCTCAACGTTAATCGCTTCCAGATATCAACATCTTGAGACCTTATTGCTTCATCAAATGGTTTAGGATCCTCTTCAACATTAAAAAATAAGGTTACTAAGATAAAACCACTCCTCGTGAACCCCCAACTAAGTATAGTTGAAAATCGAGACCAAAAGATTTAGCCTTTTTTTCTCTTTTGCTTATTCAAAACTCAAGTGATTCATTTGGATTATGTTTAACTTCCTCTTCATTATTAGTTCTATTAGAACTAGGAGCCATGACCTTTGGCCTGACTATATATGAAAAATGATTTTCGTCATATATTTCATCTCTTGATTCTATAACAATATTAATGAAACATAACCATTAGGTTCTAAAACAAAGAACGAGGTAAATCCGAGATTGCAAACACAGAATACATTTACTTGTTTTGTGTTCCTTTTGGGACGAAATTTTGGCAGAGTAACGATGCGGTTGTCATACTTTCCTCTCTTGGAGAAATTTCGGGCCTCGGCAGCCCTCCTTTCTTATCTATTTTCATCTACAAACCGAATATGTCAATATATACATATGAAGAAGGAAGTTTGATTCGATTAGTTTTGGAGAGAAAGGTCACAACGTTATGGTAGTAACAGTTGTGACGGGAAAACAACAACCAAACCGTTGACCCCGCCCGCTGATCAGCCAAAGCTCCTTGGACCTCGCTAAGGACAATGCCCCTTGGAATTCCTCTTAAGGTGCTGCCCTCGGACCTCTCGTGTTCCTGGCTTATCCGAGTGTGCATTCTGCACCTCCAAACTCGTATTGTAGCTAAAGCTAAACTCAGTTTGTCTCGAGTTAATAACAACTATATTAAATTGATTGATTACATTAAAATCACCAACAAGTAATGGTATGTTTACGAGTAAATGTCATGACACCAAGAAAATTTTTGATAACACATAACACCCAACAAGGGATGACACTTGGAATTAAAAGGCACAATAACAGTCGTCATCAATACTTGGAAATTGGAATTCAATATGTGATGCAAAAATTGCTAACTGGCTAGAATAATGAAACAATGGAAATGTTGGCCCGACAAAAGGAGATCTAAAATATGTTAAATGACAGTTGGGGGCCAAGTGAAGGCAAGACTGAACTTACCAACGATAATAATGGTGGAAACAACAAGGGTAACAAGGACATCAAGGTGGAAGGTAGAAGGGAGTACTTGAAAAATTCTTCTTTGTGTGTTGTACATGTCCCCCGCTGCAGACCTTATTACGCCCCATTAGCTTACGAAAATACAGGGATTTATGTTTTTTTGCCGTAAACTAAGCTAAAGTTTATTCTGTTTTAGTTGTATTACGTTGTACTTCTTACAAAATAATAAATTATACCTATTTATGTTATACTTCTTACACCCTGATATATCTAAACAAATAAACTCTCCATACTTGAAATATAAAAATTCGAGATGTCACAAATTATCACGTTTACATTTTCCAGAAAACATAAAAAGGAATATTCTAACTGCCGGATATACACAGAAATTGATACATTTTGGTAGACCTAATGATATTTTTCACATAATTTTGCCAATTACAATGGTATATAATATATATCAGGAAAACTTTGAAACTTGTAACAATTATATCGTTTAGTGTTAAAAATATTATAATTGTAAAAAAATAGGAAAAGTTTTATGTGTAAATATATATTCTGAGTAATTTTGAAAGTTCATTTCAGATTACAGTTTATTTTACATTACATTGCATTGGATGAGAATTTATAAATAAAATTATAGTTAAGAGATGAAAATTGGTGTTTAAAATAATATATGGTTATATCCGACATCACATGTTACTCTCTTGTTTTTGATTCACATATTATTGTTATAATTATGTTGGAACTAATCATAGTAATATTGAAATTATATATATATATATATATATATATATATATATATATATATATATATATATATATATATATATATATATATATATATATATATATATATATATATATATATATATATATATATATATATATATATATATATATATATATATATATATATATATATATATTGAACAAAATATCCATAATTGTTTATGGCGTTGTTCAATGATCAATATATAATATGACAAGTAATACATAAAAATATATTATCGATCAATCTTCATATTGTAATGTACTTGTCAATTCAACTTTTAATTTTTGATGACCATTGCTTTATATGTTATAAACTTATAATATATGTCTTTAAAAGTTAAATTTAAAAATATAATGTTTAAATAAAATTGATTAAAAATGTATTTCGTTTACGTAGCAATATGACAAAATATAAACTTATAAAGTGTTTTTTTTTTTGTATTTGTTATAACATATTCTTTTAACTCTTTAACTTCTAATATATATTAATAGAAGTCTTGACAAGTGTAATTAATTAAAATATCATAGATAAATAGAAATCAAAAACATTGTATTACACATCAAAATTACAGACTCCATGAAATAAATATTTACCGTTAAATGCCGTAACTTGTTCCAATATTGTAATATGATATAGTTTACGGTCTCATATCTAATATTTGTATTAAATATAACAATAGAATATAACGTGGGTTTTTACACAATTCAGCATGATATTGAGCCATACAGTCTAGGATTCTAACCGGTCTCAATCGTCGACATTCTTTTTTTCGGCAGCCACCTGAGACTACCGCATATGTCTTCTGGCACCATGTGCTCTCATTGATCCATTATTGATCCGTCGATGATCCATCACTAATTTGTCACTGATATGTTGTTGTTCCATTGTTGATCATGAATTTCATCTTCTCAACTCTCCTCGTCTTCCGCTGCTATCTTCTCGCGTCTACCCTCCAATCACTGCTCTAGAGTTCAACCGGTATAATTCTTATTACATCATCATGACTATTCCTGTCTCCGACTCCACCTCTGCTTCGACATCTTATCAACTTGTCTATGCAATGACTAATGTGCACACTCAGTTTAGCTCTAAACTTATGATTGATGGATCCAAGTATAAACAACGAAGACAACTTTTTTGGATATTTGTAAAGGTGCAAAAGTTATTGACCAAATTAAAACCTACCGACGAATATGATGAATATTGGGAATCCATTGACTTACTGGTCAAATCTTTGTTCTATTCTACATGTGAACAAAATTTACTTCAAATAATATCAAGTGATAGCTACACTACAAAGGAATTATGTAATAAACTTGACGAATTCTTATTGAACAACCAAATGTCAAGAATGTGACAACTTTAAGATCGGTTCTAAAACACAAAGAATGGCACAAACTCCATCACCAACTTTTGTCACACACTCAAGAATTTGGCTGATGCGTTATCAGATGTTGATTCCCTGATAAATGAAGTTGAACTTCCATGCAAATCCTCTGCCAGCTCTCTTCATCGTATCATAGTATCGTGGATGTTATCACAAACACTAAGACATTTCCATCGCTTTTATAAAAAAATAATATGCTACTATTGCATGAGTATTGTAAGGAAAACATCAAATCAAGCATTAAACACACGCCATCTACAAGGTTCACCCTTTATTCATCCTCTAGTAATAATGGGAAATCGAAAGATAAGTGGAATAAAAACCATTATAATGCTACAGTTTCTTCCAAGGAGGCGGATAATCTTAGTGATTATTCTATATCTATCTCTTTTCCACATAATTTGAATGGAAATCAAAAATAATACACAGACATTCTTGGAAATGGACGAGCTTACGTCAGTCAATATACGGGCGACCAACCATTCAAAATGATCTCATGCAACCACTTTGCAGGTCATGGCTTCATTGGGTAATCTCTGTCACCAGCCTAACATCGACCCACTTAGCTTCTGGCCCACAACAACACCTCTAGCCACGCCTGGTGGACCAGGATTCCAACAGCCCTATTCAGAGTTATACAGCCCACATAGGGTAGACCACACATGGCACTTCTAGGCTCGCTACACCATCTTTACAACGACCCAAAAACCCTCCATTTGACAGACACATTGCTACTCAACAAGCTCCATCACTGATACTTCGTTTTTATTACTTATTTTTATAATTTATTTAGCATATTTTAATTCATGTTTAGTATAATTTTCATGCATATTTCTACTTTTGTTATTTTTATCATTCGAGGATACTTTCTAGTCTTTTGTGTTAATTTTTCTGGAAGCGAAGCGAGAAGATTTATCAAGATGCATGGATGGCAAATGGATATTGGTCTTCCATCAAGCTTTTGATCAAAATGGATGCTATTGGGCTACCATGGAGTTCTAGATCCCAAAAGGAAGTCAACTTCAGTCAAAACTCGGATTTGAACATTTAAAGAAAGGGACCTTTTATGCTTTTGCTGAAAAAGACCAAATCAGGCCCAAGTTGGGCTCTCTGCGATTTTACGCGGCCCGCGTGACCATTTGGGCATGCCTTGAGTGGCCCGCGCATATGGGCTGGAGGGCATTTTCTTTATTTTGTATGTAGTGCTATTATTTGTGGAGCTTGGACAAGGGTTTTCTCATTCACTCTCACCAGAACACGACCAGGAATACAGGCTAGGGCTTGGAGAACCATTTATAATCCATGAACACTAGTTAGGGTTTGGAAGGTTTATGAGTATTTGGTTTCTAGTTTATGAATGCAACTTAGTTTAATTCTCCAAATTGTTATTGTGTTCTTATTCATGAGTTTGAATGCTTGAATAATTATTATCATTTTGTTTTCCTAATTACGTAATTGATTTCTAAAACAAACTAGTGATAATGGTTCAAATGGATGCTTATATTCATTTCTAAAATCATGGAGTTGTGCTATTTAAAGAGAAGTGGAAGCTTATTAGCTTCCTTTGAACATGGTGATTCTTATATCCATAATGCTAGTCAACTTACATGAATTGAATGCTTATTTGATTTTTGACTTTGATTAAGACGGTTGTTAAGAACTTTTCTAACTTCCATACAAACTAAGAAGAATCAAAGTAGTTCAAGCTTTTGAAATGCTATAACCAAGTTAGATTAAATCAAATATATTACACCATAAACATTGATGATAAGTCTACTAGGTGGAATTGTGATGGAATCCCAATATTCATTGTTTCTCCATATTTGATTCACTTAAATCAATTTAGTTACCTTTGTTGTTTACACTTTTAAACCCAAGCAAACAAAATCCCCCAATTGTTTTTCATTATTGTTTTAAAATACTTTTTACAAATCAATCACATAAATTAACGAATTGAACCAATATCTGTGGATTAAACCCCTTTTCCACTTTACAAAACTTTTTGTTAGAGAACTAGGGATTTAATTTTGCTGGCCTCGACAACCACCAATCACAATTGACGGATATTGCCTTAGTATTTCATGCCATGTTGGTTCAACCTCCACAAGATAACAACTACCTTATTGACAGGTGCAAGCTCACACATTTCATTCAACCAGGGTAACATGCTTTTCTTAACATCATGTAATCCAAAATCTATAATGGTACGATGCTTCTGGTTAATCACATTGGGCTCGCCATCTTTCTTTAATCTCAAAACACATTTGTTTTAAAGGATCTTATTGTTTCCAATCATATGGTTAGAAACCTTATGATATTTCAAAAACTTACTTATGATAATTCCATTTCTATTGAATTTAACCCATTTGGTTTCTCTGTCAAGAATATCAAATCAGGCACATTACTCAAACGATGTGACAGTGTTGGTGATGTGCACCCGATTTTTCCTCCTTCCATGTCCTCAATCTCGGTCACTGTTCTAGCAGCAATATCTCCCTACTTGGCATTTTCGGTAAGAACATCCATGGACTTCCATTCTTCAATTTTTGCAGCCTCGCCGCTTTAATTCTGGCACTTCAAATAATCTTCTTGTTTGTCATGCTTGTC
Organism: Cichorium intybus; assembly: GCA_023525715.1. Lineage (NCBI taxonomy): Eukaryota > Viridiplantae > Streptophyta > Magnoliopsida > Asterales > Asteraceae > Cichorium > Cichorium intybus. Next base: position 49,431,013 of record CM042011.1, read on the forward strand.
AATTTGGTAAACATTGTCGTCTTCCTTTTACTTTATCTACTACTAAAACTTCTCGTATGTTTGAACTAGTGCATTATAATTATCGACATTCACTATTATTCATATTAGTAGTTTCAGATATCACATCTTAATTTTGGATGATTTTTTTTCATTTTGTGGGTGTTTCCTTTACGTGCAAAATTGGATGTATATAATGTTTTTTGCAACTTTAGCGCTTATGTAAAAAACACTTCAAGTTTTTCATTCAACTTTTTTGAATGTGATATTGGATGTGAATTTAATAACCAACCCCTCTTTAACTACCTTAATTCCAATGGCATTAATATTCGTTTTTCTTGTCAATACACATCTCAACAAAATGGAACAGTTGAACGCATATATTTATATGATAAACAATATCATACACACCTATATTTTAAGCCTTTTCCCCCTAAGTTTTGGGCAAAAGCTTTCTTACTGTTGTTCATACTCTCAATTTTCTTCCCACCACCACTGATGCGACATCGGATCTGGCATCGGGTCTTGAGAGTGGATCTGGACCGGAGGTCTTGGTGTTGGTGCCATTAGCGAGTTCCCGACTTAGATCCTAGTCACAATCAGAGAAGATAATCATTAGAACCGCCTCAGGGCGTGTGCCCCGGGAGCAGGCTTCGACGATCAAGTTAGTTCGGTATGCGAGATGAGATGGTTTCTCCTAGCCGAAGAGAACCATCGTAGTGTATGCATGAAGAGGGTAGTAGAGAGTGGATGCCGATGACTTAGGGAACTAGGGTTCCCTTCTTGTTCTATTTATAGGGAACAATTAGGTCAGGCCTTGGGCCAGCCCAATTCAGGCCCAGCTAGTAGTGCTGTCAAGCAAGGCTGCCATGCTAGCTGTCAAGAGGTGCAGCCAAGCAATGCTATCAGGCATTGCTGGCTGGCAGGCTGTCACGTCGTGCTGTCGAGCAGTGTTGTCCAGCAGTCGTCAAGCCGTGCTGTCATGCTATTCAGGTCAGCCGATGGACCCAATATCATCAAGTCCCCCCAGTCCGATGTGATTGGTTTGCTGACAATCGCATTGGACTGGATACAGCTATATAAGTCATACGATATCAACCATCATGTCTTATAAAACCCCATTTGAGGTTTTATTTAGCTTCTTTTCGACTTATGATCATCCTAGAGTCTTTGGATGTCTTTGGTATCCAAATACTTCATCCACTACTACATACAAACTTTTTCCCCGCTCTACTGCCTATATGTACCTTGGATCCTCCATCGATCATAGGAAGCATTACTGCCTTGACCTTGTAACACATTGTGTTCTTATCTCGCGACTTGTTATCTTTGACAAATATCACTTTCCCTTGTTAGAGTTTCACACTACTCCATCCACCGTAGAGTATGACGACTTCATCTCAGATGATGCTTTTATTATGATACCTTTCTATTCAACAACTAGTGTTTCCCGTATCACCCAACCCCTACAGTGCCTAGTCACACTAAAGCCTCGATTTTGCCTCCCTCTGTAACCCAAACTAACCCCTTGCCTCTTCCACTTCTTATAGTCATCCCATGACCACTCAATCTAGAAATGGTCTGCTAAAACCATACCAGATCCTTAATCTCTCTGATACTTCTAATGTCTCTCCTATTCCTCGATTACTGCTTTAAGACATGTATAATCCCATTTGGAAATGTGTCATGGACATTGAGATCAAGGTTATCAAAATCGAGATCTTGATCATAGTATCGTACGATCCTGTGATCCTAGGTATGAAAATGTGTTGGATTATATACGAATCGTATTTGGGGTAAGATCACAGGAAAGATCGTGGAATCGTAGGCGTGAAAGTACGATCATGATCCAATCCGATCCTACCCTTCCTCGAGAAATTAAACTTTACCAATTTACACTTACCACTATATGTATTTATCTTTACTTTTTACCCTTTCCCATTGGGAATTAAACATTGTAGGATCTTAGGATCCCGAACTTGATTTTGCAAATTAACGTGCATAATTATTGATGCGGTCAAAAATAATAAAACCTCACAAACACTATTAGCTAGGATAAGTAAGGCTAGAACCAAGGAGTTCGTGGTTGGCACTTTGCGTCTTATAATAACCCGACTATAATGTCACTCTATAGCAGGACAATCACTAACACTTGGCTTGACATGGAGTGTGCCTGGTGTCGACCCAATGTTTGTCTTACGATGCATCTTTTGGCTACATGTTGTGTGTTGTCTGCAGTTTGTGGTTCCGTCGTGTGGTACAACCAAAAAATTTCCAATCTGACGGGATCGGAGAGCATAATATTGGTATGCTCTCGGATGTCCTCACTGATTGTGTTAATCACTCCCAACTTTCCAGTCATTAATGGATCACGAGTGGCGAGAAAACTTTGTTTCTCGTTTTCAATTACCACATTGTCGTCATCCTCTTGGTCATCGTCCCAAAGGTGGATCGGTGCCAAGAAGGAGCGACTGGTAGAGTCTGGTGATGGTTTAGATTCACTCATCACCAGGTCTTGATTTTCAAAACATTCAAAAATTTTAAAAGTTGTTGGGTAGGGGTGGTATTGTCATCTACGACCCCTTCCTCAACAAACATCTCGACCATCTTAGTGGTCTCATTATTTTCACAAAGTGTATGATCCTCCATCACATTCTCAAGTGATGCAGGCTCATACACAACATCATTGGAACAAAAATAACTCACCTCAATTTCTATAGAGTGTGGTTGTTGCCTTAGCTGCTCCTCCAGCTGCTCTAATTGATCTGCCATTGCCGAAAGGGCGTTGGCATTATTCTCCTCCCTATGGAGGGTTTCTATCAAAATATCCAAGACCTGATCCAA